>CM031237.1:171323432-171393306 GCA_018340775.1 Taxus wallichiana var. yunnanensis
GTTGGTTGCTGAAGGAAAGCATAAAGGAGGCTTGGCACATGGCACAAACTAGAATGCATTCACATAAGTTGATTCCGCGAGAAACAACAAGATTTTTTTTTCAAAGGATTTAGAATGACAAAGAAAGCACTGACAATGTAAAGAGAAAGGAAAAGAAGAAGAATAAAAACAAGTTAAGACAGGAAAATAGCCATTAAAACAATGCTTCCTATTACTTCCCGAGAAACACATAGTTGATTACAATGGCTTAAAAAGGCTGATGTCGCATGAAAGAACCAATCTTTAGAATTGTTAAACTCAAAATACAAAGGTGCAAATAACTTAGTGAATGTTAGACTTGATCCAAAATGTCTAACCCTTTACAATGAGAGAAGAAGAAGAGGACAAGGAGGAAAACTTAGATTTGAGATTCACATGACCACTAACAAAAGCATTCAATATACTGTAAATCTAACAACATGCACTTCTTAAAATATCACTTTAGGCATGTGGGAACTATGCAAGGAGAAAATCGGATAAAATATCGGTGGTTAGAGCAATGGAATATGTTCATTAATAATCAAAAATATTTTTTCTTATTTCTCACCTACCCAAATTGACTGAAATTTGAATTTGAATGGTCTAGAGTGTATCCCAAATCAAAATATTTCGAATTAGACTAGGCGCGTGTGCATCGGAGCTATACTTGAAAATTTCCCTCGGTATTAGAAGTTATCATTGAAAAATAAACACACAAGACATGTGAGTACGCAGGTTGATTAACTAAAAGATCTTCCAGTATACATTAATTTTTCTATTTCTACCATGTGTCACACTTTGGTTCATTACAGAGATTAGGTGCTAGATTGGAATGCTTTTTATTGGTTGTTAATGTAGCACCTAATGCTCTCGACGATTCCATATGTGGCACAAAATAGATCGGGAGAAGAAGAGTCAGCAAAGTCGATACATATGGAAGAGAGGAAGGCACAGGAAAAAACTATAGAAAGGGATCATAATGCAAGCATAACATCACGTATGAGAAATGGAATGAATATATGAGTAGAGAAATGTATGGTAGAACCCGAAAATCATTACAATGATGTGTCAAACAAGGAAGGGGATGCATAGAGATGCTAGGACTCGGCACAATTTGGGAAGCAGGTCTAAGGCACGTGTGAAGATGTAGAAGCTGGCTTTTAAGAAGTTGAATGTGTAGATAGTGTGCATGAGGGAGAAATGGAACAAGAGGAAAAGGAAAATAAAAAAGGTGAATTAAAGATTGAATTATGAGCAAAGAATATGCAATTGCCAAGGGAATGTGTCAAGAGGAGAAAATTAAGTGCATACAAGCTACAATGTAGATCACTTAGAGCCAAAATGGAACATAAAGTTGTGTTAAATAACTAGGGAGTTATTTTGGATAATAAAATATAGTGAGCTTTTCCATGGCCATCTTCCTACTGCTATGAAGGAGATAAGTACACTGGAGAATCCATTGGGCATATTAGGTATACTTGGAATATGAAGGTTACGATTTGTGACCTTAAAGAACTACCCTTGAAGCCACTTTGAAACATTTTATGTCCCGAATCTATTGCGAATCATGCAAAGACTGCTTGAATACTACAATCCGAAGATTTGACATCCTAGAAGAAACAAAAGAGCTTGAAAGAAGCATGCAATAATAAAAAACTATGTACACACAATACAATGTGCATACAATGCCTTAGTAGGAATTGAAACCCTCTAACATATGCAAAATGTTACAAGAAAGCTTAGAAGGACTACTGCGAAATAAGAACACAAGACCACAAGATTTGATTAAACAATAAATGAGAAGCTGCCTTGGGCCCGGGAAATGTAAAACTTCCTTTGAAGGTGGTGGTTTCCTGCTTGCGTGAATTAACACAAAAGGCGTAAAATATCAATTAAATTGCTTGGCATTGAAGCCCAGGTAGGGAAAGGCTGTTTTTTCTGGTTTTGATCAAAGGAACCCGATGCGGTTACCTATAACCGATGCGATTCTTGATAACCGATCTGGGTGGGTTCTAGGATCTTACGGGCTGGTTGTGGTGTTTGTAATGGCTGGTTTTGGATAGTATTAGGAAATGGGATGGTTAGAAGCAAAAGAATGACAGGTTAGAGGCAATGATAGTACGTTGGATAATGGATTGAAAGCGGATTTGGGAGGCTGTAATTCCAAAAGCATAAGAAATGTTATAATGGAGGACATGCGAGATGTAACTTCTTGGTTTTTACGAAGGTGCAAGTTGATCTCCTTTCTTTGTAAACACGTCTAGTATTTTCACTCGTCTCTTGGTCAAGTGAAGATCTGGACTCTGTTCCTCGCTCATGATGCTCTCTGTTGATCCGAAATCCTTGGTGATCTCAAAATGAAATTCCGATCCGTTGTTTTGGTTTGGGAGCCCATTTACGAGGCCGATGGCGGTTGCGTAACAAGCGGCGGTCAGTAGGAACAGGCATCGGTTAGGAAAAAAAAGTAGGCTATTTTTAGTAAAATAGCCCACCTTCCTACTTTTCTCAGAGAGATCGGTTGCGGGCTTGGTCAAGTGGCTAGAAGGTCGGCTTTGGAGTGCGAGTAAGGAGGCATTAGTTATGGATGTGAGTCTAGACCAAGTCATGGGTCTTAATTAGGTTAGTTTAGGGTTAGGGCTAGGTCATGATGAGGTGGCAAAGTGAGGTGGCGGGTAAGGTGATGTGGATTTATCAATTATGAGGTAATTAATAAATAATTGTGTAAGTTTAGGTAATGAGGTTAGGTTGCGAAATGGGATGCGGGTCACGAGGGTCGTAAGACACGAATTTGGTGTCTACATTAGCCCCTTATTGTCGTGTAGCTTGTTTTGTAAAGCTGCGCGGACAATAATATGAAGTGGTTTCTCATGTTAAGGATATAGGTAATCCCCCTCAAATCTATCACAGATTGAGTGAACGGGAAATCAGGGATAGGGTTGATAAAGGGTACATGTTGTAGAGAGGATGGTAAGGTGGTGGGGTAGGTCCAAGGAAGCAGACGCATGTTGAAATGCAATAGTACGACTAGGGTATATGATTTGACGAGCAAACCAGCGATGTATAGGCAAAGGTCGATAGTTTATCCAAACAAGGTGATATAATCACGGTATCAAGGCATAGGAAGTAGCTCGGGGTATATAACGGTAAAGTGCGAGGCGTTTAGGCATGTTCGGCGGTACGAATGGTTGGTTTGGTTGAGATAAACGTCACGGTCTAGGTCTAGGCAAAGTTGGTCGACAGATCAAGTCAAGGACCCTAATCGTGCTAAAACACGAACAGGTGAGCTCGATTGAACACAAGGTACATGATGGATGGATAAAATAAAACGTTGATTGTGGGTATGGTATGGAAGTGATACGGCCTTGGGTCGGGCCAAGTTGTTGGGTTGTGGCCTTGGGTCAGACCATAACGGTAGAGTGAGGCCTTGGGTCGGGCCAAATTGGTAGGGCGAGGCCTTGGGTCGGGCCAAATAAGTAGGTTGAGGCCTTGGGTCGGGCCAAATGGGTAGGTTGAGGCCTTGGGTCGGGCCAAATAGGTAGGTTGAGGCCTTGGGTCGGGCCAAATAGGTAGGTTGAGGCCTTGGGTCGGGCCAAATAGGTAGGTTGAGGCCTTGGAGTCGGGCGATTGGTAGGTTGAGGCCTTGGGTCGGGCCAATAGGTAGGGCGAGGCCTTGGGTCGGGCCAAATAGGTAGGTTGAGGCCTTGGGTCGGGCCGAAAATAGGTAGGTTGAGGCCTTGGGTAGGCCTTGAGGTCGGGCCAAATGGTTGAGGCCTTGGGTCGGGCCAAATAGGTAGGTTGAGGCCTTGGGTCGGGCCAAATAGGTAGGTTGAGGCCTTGGGTCGGGCCGAATAGGTAGGTTGAGGCCTTGGTTGAGGCGGGCGAATAGGTAGGTTGAGGCCTTGGGTCGGGCGAATAGGTAGGTTGAGGCCTTGGGTCGGGCCGAATGGTTAGGTTGAGGCCTTGGGTCGGGCCAATGGTAGGTTGAGGCCTTGGGTCGGGCGAAATAGTAGGTTGAGGCCTTGGTCGGGCGAATGGTAGGTAGGCCTTGGGTTATAGGCCATATAGGTTAGGTGGGTCAGCGAGTGAGCCTTGAAGGCGCTTTGAGAGATAGCATGCGGGTTGAAGTGGTAGTGAGGAGGCCTTGGTTGGGTAGCGAGCTCAAGGAGTGAATGAGGGCAAATGTTAGTTGGTTGCGGAGAATCACGAGGGTTGCGGAGGGGCGGCGAACTAGAGGCTGGAGTTCTCCATGCGAGCGTATTCATATGTTACGAGAGATTGGCGGATCGGTGGGCGGTACAGTAGCCGTGGTACCTTTGAGGACGAGAGAGGCTGGCGAGAGGGTCGGCGATCACGATCATCACCTAGAGTCGGGATGAGGCGTGAGGTCTAAATAAATGTTAGCAGTATGAGATAAATAAAGTATCCGACTGCGTGTCGATGATATAGAAGATGTATTTGTTTAACATCTAAATAAAAGCGAGATATGTATGTTGATTTGCGTTATAATAATAAGAATGTTTTGTGTTTGACTTTCGGTGTTTTGAAAAAGGATCAAGAGGAATGTGATTAAATAGAAATACACAAAAATATTTATATTTACCACACATGATAGGTTATGGTAGGGGATGGTCGAGCTAACCTTGGGAGACCCCATGTCTCAAAGTCTTGCCCTACATAGCCCATTGCACAAAGCAAGGAAGGGCCTCAGACCGATGTAGTTCTCCCTTAGGATCAGGGAGGGGTGAATTTAGGCAATTTGGTATGGTTTAGGCAATTTGTCGTTTGGTAAAAAATTTGATGTTGGTAGGGTAATGTTGTTGGTGCTGGTAGGATAATGTTGTTGGTGTAGGTATAGGTAAAGCAAAGGTTAGCATACCCAAGTAGTAGGGAATAGTGTCCTGATTAAGATCAACACACAATTCTAGATGCGAGGCAAAGCGGAAAGAGTGCTCAAGTAGGTGAAAGAGCTAAACAAACCACACAACGTAGAGAGAGGCACGAAGCCTAAGTGCCGTGTATAGGCGAAAGTCCATAGTTGAAAAGAGTTGTATGATCACAATATATATCGGGTGTATGCGTTACGTCCCTTGAGTTGAAACAAATGGTGAGGTGATGTGGATGATATAGGCTGAGTCTGAAAGAACTTGTTACAACGAAGAGAACCTACCCTAAATAGACAAGTCCATGACCCAAAAGTTCTTTTGTATGAGGCTTTTATTTTATTGAATGTGGCGATCGATGCGGGAAGTCTGAGGATATTGATTGTTTTATTCTTGAGGTCTTCACAGAAGGCGATCAATGCGAGAAGCTTGATAAAGGCTGGCTGTGTATAGCTGTCCTTGAGGAGCGATCTATTTATAGTAGAGATGATTTTAGTGCATAGCTGTCCTTGAGGAAGCGATCTATTTATAATAGCTTGGCAATAGTTTGGCATATAGGCTGTCCTTCGAGGAAGCGATCTATATTTAATTTTAGATGACTAGATGTTCTTTTGGCGTGAAGCATCTAGTTTAGTAGGAAGTTTGACTCAAGAAAATCCCATAAGAATACGGCTTATTTTAATACTTTGAAGTCATGGACTAGACTAAAAAGGGAAGGCATTATCGAGGGAGGTGCGAAGTGATTTCGATTTTATTTAGAGATATAGAAAACAAAGTGTATGTAGCGGTAAATGAGCTCGGGACGAGCGGTAGGTAGATAAGTGATATAACACTAGATTCAACGATAGAATGGGCGAAGATGTAAGGCATTAAGGGTTCGAGGCTCGGGTTTACCATTAAGCGAAGCTAAGCGATAAGTGCACGATCCATAGGTGTGAGTGATTATATAAGGCCCAATCGATTGGGAGCAAATTTTCCACGTTTGCTCTTTTCTAGTTTGGTGACATGTTGATTCTCTTTGAGGACAAGATCACCAACCTTAAAATGCGCTCATGAAGTCGCTTATCATAAGCACGCTTGATGCGTTTTGATAGATTTGAAGGTGATCGAGAGGCTGTAAGGCGTCGTTCGTCAAGAAGCTCGATTGGGCTAACCGCTCTTGGCGGAAATCATCGTTGGTGAGAATATCTGAAGAGATATTCTAAGGGAGGTATTTGTATTTCGAGAGGCAAAACAGCCTCGGTACCATATACGAAAAGAAAAGGTGTGGCATTAGTAGAGTGCGAATGCTTTGTACGATAAGCCCAAAGGGCAAAGGGGATGTGATCGTGCCAATTTCTTCCAGATTCATTGACAACTTTCATGAGGATTTTGGTTAGAGTTTTATTAGAAGATTCAGCCTGACCATTGGCCTGCGGATAGTAAGGCGATGAGAAACTAAGTTTGATACCAAAGTTGTCACAAAGGTTTTGTAACAACTTGTTTTTGAAAGATTTACCATTATCCATTATTAGGCGATGAGGAATACCAAAGCGGCGAGATAATGTGATGGTTAATGAATTCGACAATTTTTTCTTTTTTGATTGAAATGAGTGGGATGGCCTCCACCCATTTTGTGTAATATTCGGTCGCTGTGATTATCCAACGGTGACGTTGTGAAGAGGTCGGGTGAATCTCACCAATAAGGTCTAAACCCCATTGTGAGAAAGGCGAAGATCACGGCGACTTGTAGCGGGTGGCTAGGAGTATGTTGAAGATTGGCATGTTGTTGACACATGACACGGCGCTTAACATATTAAGTAGCGATCGTTATTGAGTAGGCCAATAATAACCTAGGCGAAGGATTCGTTTAGCCACGCGAAAGCCACTAAAATGTCCACCACAAATCCCATCGTGTACTTGTTGGATGGTATAGGTGACCTCTGCGCCGGTTAGACAGCGAAGGAGGATGCCATCAAAGCCACGTTTATAGAGAGTCCTCCCATGACAACATAACGCGAAACACTTTTAAGAAAAGCACGTTTTCCGTTACTAGTAAGGTCGGTGGGAGGCCGAGATTGTAAGGTAGTCGTGAAATTGGTGGTACCGGTATCCTGCTGGGAATTAGTAGACACGGTATTTATCATGCAAACTACCGGGGTTGAATAGGATGGTGCAAAAGTTCTTTGGACCACAACGAATAATTCAGAGTCAGTTGGTGCGGCGGGAATCTGCGAGGCTAAGCAAGCCATAGTATCTGCAAATTTGTTAGTGGAGCGGGGAATGGTTTGGATAGAATAGTGAGTAAATAAGGTTAGAAGTGATTCCACGTGGTGTTTGTACTACGAAGTTCCTCGTTTTACATTGGTAGATGCCCATAACTTGATTGACTACGATTGAGAGTCACCAAAGATATTGATAGATTTAATGCCTAAGTGTATCATGACTTGGAGACCCGAGAACAAGGGCCTCGTATTCCATTTGTATTATTAGTGCGGGGGAAATCAAGCGGAATGAAAGAGGCATAGGTTCGGCGTCGAGAGGATGAGAACAACGCCGGCTCCTCCGCCCATGGCCAGCACTTAGATCCATCGAAGAAGAGGTCATTTGATCGACTCTTCTCAGAAGCGAAAAGAGTGGCGATGAGTTCGTCGGGAAGGTAAAATTGGTAAATTGTTCCCCGAGGTAGAGGGGGCCTCCATGAAGTTGAGTGCGAGAGTTTGTCCTTTGATTGATTTCTACATTGTATAAACTCAAGGTCAAGGTCGGCGAGGAGCATGAGCCATCGAGCGTGCGTTGGTTTAGGTGTGGTTTGGCGTACATATAATGAATGGGAGTGCATGTTTGGTGATGGCGAAAGTTTTGTGATTCGGGAGGTAATGTCGGAGTTTGGTGGCGGCGAATGATAGGGCCGAGCACAATTTTTCTACATGTGTATACCTAGTCTCGTAATCCACGAGGTCGACTTATATAATAAACGGCTGCTCTCGGCGTGCGAGAGTCTCGATGTGCGAGCATAGCTCTATAGCATGGTCGGTGGCGGAAAGATAAAGGTAGAAAGGGCGGTCGTCTGGGGTGGGATAAGCACGGGTGGGCTGCAGAGATACGTTTTGAGAGCTTGAAGGCTTGGTGACACTCCTCACTCCATTGAAAGGCAACGTCCTTTTTAGAAGGTGATGAAAAGGGTGACATCGATCAGAGAGTTGGGAGATGAAGCGCCGGATGGATTGAAGTTTACCTGCAGCTACGCGAATTGTTTGAGGTTTTGGGTGGGGGCATTTCTAGGATAGCTTTTACTTTAGATGGATCGACCTCAATGCCACGCAAAGAGAGACGATAAAGCCAAGAAGTTTTCCCGAAAGAACACCAAAGACACATTTCTTCGGTTGAAGGCGGACGAATATTGTAGCAGTGATCAAAAATAATGGTTAAAACATCGAGATGTTCACTACGATGTTTAGACTTGCCGAAGATCGTCGACATAGTCTTGAGGATAGTGTGCATAATGTCATGAAAAATGTAGGTCATAGCCCGGCGATAGGTAGCACCGGCATTCTTAAGGCCAAATGGCATGACACGATAACGAAGGTTCCCGAGGAGTTATGAAGGCGGTTTTGTGTTGATCGGCGAGGCGGCCAAAATTTGGTTGTATCTGAAAAGCCATCCATGAGAAAAGCATTTCATGGCCCTTGCGGTGAGATCAACAAGTTGATCAATACTTGGGAGGAAGTCATCCTTGGGGCAAGCGAGGTTAAGATCCCGGAAATCTGTGCATATCAAAGTCCCCCTGTCGCTTTAGTGTAGCGAGTGCGATGTTAGAAATCCATTGAGGATAGTCGATAGGCAAGATGAAGGAAGCGAAAAGGAGTCGTTGGAGCTCCTCTTTGACCAAGAAGAGCAATGCGTGGATGCATTTTCTCAATTTACATTTGGCTGGTTTGGAATCGGGGTTTAGGGTGATGTTATGGACGGCGATGGTAGGATCAATTCTGGCATGTCGGCGTAAGACCATCAGAAAGCTTGGTTGCGAAGCACGGAGAAAGGTAGAAAAGGCGGCTTGTTACGATGTGTTAAGGGATTGTCCATCTTCACTATGTGAGGATCTTCCTCCGTGTGGATGTTGATTTCTATAGTAGATTCGTTCAGCATAGTTTGGGTTTCAAATGGTAAGGCGCGTTGAATATAAGAATCATCCGCGCCCAGGTAAGTGAGGATGGAGTCGTCATCTGGCATTCAACAACATTAATCAAAGGCGAATCCTCTTGATCATGTGCGGATACGAAGGGAAGAGAAGATGGGTCCTCATTATCGCGTTGATAAGTGAGAGGACCTATGAAGATAGCATTTATGAAAAAAAAGTTAGGAGGGATAGATTCGGGGTCCATCGATTACGTGGGAGATGATGGCAAAGTGGGTGATGATGGTTCGGTAGGGCGGCGTCTTCCTCTTCGGGATACGGTGACGGAGGTGTCTCTGTGTAGGTGTTTGGAAAAACCGAGACCACTTGATCATTATGTTTGCGTGTAGTCACGGGAATGAGTGTATGTCGGCCTTGTTCGTAAAGGCCAAAACCAAAGCCTTTCCACGCCTGCGGCGAGTCAAGAAGGTGAGGCGAAAGCGACGATTTGTCAAGTATTGAAAATCGGATTGGAAGGAACCACACCAAGAGGAGGTTCGGGGGTAATGGAGGATGCGTCAACACCCCATCGTTAGGTTAGTGCGTGATGGGGTGGTCGTAGAGATTACCTCCCCACGCGGCGGTCGTAGGTGGGATGCGCATGTAATTGTCCGTACTCTGCGGGGTAGGGAAAGAACTAACGTTATATAGGCGGTACTCCCCGAGCGTGAGGCGATGAAAAACATCTACTAAGGGTCGGAGGTTGGGATGTTAGGCTGCGGGAAGAGAAGTGGTTTGTGCGACGGTGGTTTCATCGATTGAAGGCGTAGGTGCGGTTGAGGTGGATGGTTGAGGTACATTTGAAGAGGATGGTTGGGTTGAATGTATGGGTGTCTTAATTGGTATAAGCACATCGTTTGGGCGGTATAACATATTGCAAGTTTTGAAGGGGGGAGGATCAGCTTTTACAGTGTAGGACTTCCCCTCGTACTCAAATTTTATGCATCGATGTAATGTTGAGGGAACGCATCCCATGGCTCGGATCGAGGGCGACCAGCAATATATTATATTGGAACTCTCCTTCAAGGACATAGAAGAGTTCGGGTAAAGTACGTGGGCCTACGCGAATGTTGAGGATCACGGTGCCTAAGGTAGAAGTAATAGCGTCATTGAATGATCGCAACATGATGGGGTTGGCACACATGCAACTAGAAGGGATGTTCATTTGTTGGAAGGCTTTTGAAGAGATGATGTTTAGGCTAGCGCCCCGTCAATCATAACCCGGCGTACTCGAATGTCTCGGACGTAGCGGAAATGAAAAGAGGCGAGGTCGGGGTCTTACTGCACCAAAGTCGATAATTTCATCTTAGAAACTAAGCTGCGGCGGCTTGTTGTTTTGAGGCGAAGTGGTGGGGAGATGGATTGTTTGGTGAGAGAGAAAGCGTGATTGGGTGTTAGAATGGAGGCCACGGGGCGGGGTTTCGTTGGGTAAAACCTCTATCCCTTGAAGGATCTCAAGAGCTTGTCGATGAGATTGAAAAGTCGAATGAGATCATATAGTGTCATTTTACGGGCGATTGATGAAGGCTGTTTTGATCATGGTTCGGTGGGCGACTCCATTAGAGGCGGGATAGGCGGGTCATGAATAACCACTTTAGGTGGTGGTGTGTCGGGATGGTTGAAGGAGAAAGAGATGCAGCGGTGTGTTTTCTTTCGCTTTCCCATTGTTTTTACGTCCTCGAGTAGCGACACTAATCATATTAATCTCGTAGATCGAGATGAGGAAGATGGTTGGGATAATTCATGGTCTTGAGAGAGGTGGGGTTGTAATAATGATAGATCTTGGTGAGGCGGGGATAGATGATATAGTAGAGGAATTGGCGCTAGAGGTCTTTCCCTTCGTAAGTTGTCTTTCTTAATCTTTCTATCAGGGAGAGGTGTGACGAAGGATGGTTTTAGAGCTTTGCATCCCTCCACATCATGTCTGGTGTGCGGTGATAAGCGCAGATTTTAGACTCATCGTAACCCATAGGTCGGGGTTTAGACGGGTCATAAGGTCTAAGTGGAGGTAGGGAAATGGTCGCATTCTCCACCAACATAGCAAGGATTTTGGCGTAAGATCCTTTGAGGGGTCAAAATCGGATGAAGGTATTGGTTGTGCGGGTTTTGGTAATGTTTGGGCGTGGTTGGTTCGTGCAGGTGGTGGTTTAGCCGGAAGTCTTGACACATGTTTTTCACTAAACGTGGTTTCTTGGACCGAAGTTACGTTCGGTGGTTAGATGATGAGGCTACGAGATGGCGTGGTAGCGGGAAACAACCACGGAGAAAGGGAGTGACGAGAAAATAAATCCTTTGATGATGGGATTGGTTTAGGGTTGATAGGTGGACCGGATACGCGGGGTAACGATGTTGTGATACCCTTTGATCTCTGTATAGGTGTAGAAGGCGTAGGTCGTTTTGCAGAAAACAAAGGAGGTATGATATATTGGTGTAATGTGGAGGGATGAGGTCCCAATATGGAAGGTGGGTGTGACGATGAGGGTTTTAATTGTGATAGAGGCCGGATTGCGTTCGTCTCTAGGTGGCGGAGCGGATTTATTTTGGATAGATCGAGTCGCTTAGGCGGGTGTGTTAGGCCCAGGGCATTGGTGAGGTCCCAGCGTAGGGGAAGATCTGGTTAAGTTGATAGAAGTGGACGGGGCATTTGGTAGAGGTGAGGGGGTGAAGGAGAGAACAGGGGCATTTTAAGCACGCAAGCACTTCGGGTAGATGGTGGAGACATCGGGATCAGTCATTTGCATTTGAGTAGAAAAGGGGTACTCAAAGCGTTCCCATAGGGCTGTCATCTTACGTGGAATGAGCAGGTCTCAGTGTGATTTGTAATTTTGGTACGGAAGAAAGGTGGGTTGTAATTCCAGTCCAGCTTTGTGGGAGTGATACGAGGGGGTAGATGAGGCCTTTGTATCAATAGATGTTAAGAGGTCGGCATTTGAGTCGTTGAAAAGATTTAGGTGATGAGGACTAATAGGCGAAAGGGCATGTTGGAGAGGCATCACGGCTAAAGAATTTAGTGATGTCGGTGCAAGAGATTTCTCGTCTAAGGATGTCAAAGGAGTGGCGTACCTTCCTCTTGTGCGGCAAGTGGTAGAAGGAGGCGTCGGGAAATGGATAGATTAGACAACATCCGCTCGCAATCTTGTAGGGATGTGGTGTAAGAAGACTCATTGATGGGAAGGAAGCACAGGCGATTAACTCTTCTATGGGTAAAGGCGATTTCGCTTTGGCTTGATGGTGGTAAAGGAGGTTCGGGCTCTGTGTTAGTGAAGAGGCTTGATTGAAAATTTTCTCGATAGAGGCTTTTGGTGGGTATCGAATCTGCATGGATCTCATGAACACTCTCCTCGGCTAAGATATCTGGTTGGCGTTCTTGTTGGGCCAGTGATTCGGGAATGGCTTGTTGAAAATTTTCAAATTTCGGTTAGCGGGGCGTTAGGATTATCGAGGGCTATATCCCCGCATCAACCATTTCTGCACTATGTTTTTCAACATCTTGCGTTTTCATGGCTGTGTCCCTTCACGCGGTGGAAGTTACAAAAGTCATTTTCTTTGTACCGGAAGGTATGGCGCGAGTGGAATCAAACCCGAAATGAGGTTTAACGGGAGGTAAGGTAATGGCTCTGCTTTTAGCAATTTTCCAAGATGACACCATAGGTTTCTCCCAGGAGTGTAGTTGATGGGTTCGGCTTTGTATTTATAGGTGGTTTTTGGTGGAGTATTGGACGGTGGTTGGGATTTGACCATCACCGCGTGGACAGCTCCTTTTGATTTAGAAGAGGTGGACGCGTGAGGAGTGGTGGTATTTGGTTTATTGGTAGAATCGGGAGTTCGGAAAGTGGAGTTCTTGTTGCGTGACCGCAATTTCTCTTCCTCTAAGGCTCGAATTTCTAATTTTCGAGCCATAGTAAAACCTCGTCGAATGTACGGAAAGTTTGGATTTGGAGGGTAGGGAGATGTGCTTAGCGCGAGGCCGCGTAAAGAGTTCGATAAGTTCGGTTTGAGGCAAGGCATACGTAAGTTGGTTGATAAGGCCCGCCATCGTCCCGAAATCTGCGATAGATTCGTCCTCAAATGTCGGATGGCATAAAGGTCGGTGATAGATACTTTCTTAGCAATGTTAATGGAGAAATGATCCAAGAAAGATTGGGCTAGTTGGTTAAAAGAGAAGATCGAGTCTTTGGGTTAAAGCAACCTTGTACCACTCCGGGCGGGTCTGATAAGGACATAGGGAAGGTGCGAGTATGAGGCGTCATTATGGGCGATCAAATAACAAGCATGTCTAAATGATCGCAAGTGTTGTTGAGGATCCTCTTTACTATTAAAAGCGAGTAAATTTAACAACTCCCATTGAGGAGGATATGAATGAAGGGGACGAGAAGGGTGAATGGGCTCCCAAAAAACTTGTTCGTATGTCAAGCGCTACGACTTCCCGAAACCGAAGCCTCCAAATTTTGCATTTTGTCCATCATTTGTTTGATGAAATCAGTGGTTGGATGAGATGATGGTGCACCAGAATAGGGATGTCCCATATAAGGTGTTGAGGTTACTGGATACGTGTATGGGAATGAAAAGGTAGGCGGAGCTTGAGAAGGAAAGCTCGTGTGGATAGGTGGCGAGAGAGCAAGTCATGAATGGAGCAGTCTGCAAAAGAGATGAGGTAGGGGCGGTTGGTGGTAACAAAACGTGGGGTCCAAGATTAACAAAAGGAAAGCTAATCGGGGTCGTATGAACCTCTGCATCTGTCGGATTGGGAGACGGGGCTAGAGATGCGAAGCGGCGGTATTATCGGGAGGAGTGGGAGCTAAATGAGCAGCTATCTTGATAGGCATACCTACTGAGAGCTGACCATCGGGTGTACGGTCGGGGTATGAGACAAATAGTATTATGCAGTATTTGGAATTAGCATCCGAGAAACTTGGCAAAGTCCTTATCTCCCACAGGAATTTTTGGAACCTCACTGGTATCAGTAGGATTCCCCATAGAAGGTGAAGGGGGTGATTCAGGCAAAGAAACAGAGCAAGCGTGTGAAACCATGGCGGCTTGTTTTCGAGTGATAACAACCATGGACAGCAGTTCACGGTAAAGTTTCAATCTATCAAGAACAAAAACAACCCCAGAATGATGAATTTGGCAAGTTCTTTGGTTTGTCGGTGATGGAGAGCGATGGCGATATCGGTTTACTAACGTTGTCGGTCCGCGAAAGCGCGTCGGTCCCTTAACGATGCGGTGTCAAAAATCTAGGATAAGAAGATACAAAGGGCTGCTAATTTGATTTTTAGCAGCGTTGAGTATATTTATCAACTTATTGATCACAAAAAGCAGTATGACGAGAGAAAACGAGAACAGCAAAACAAGCGAAGATGCACACGCAAATCCAGAGATTAACCTTAGGGTTAATTTTAATTATTGTGGGCTTATGCCTTTAGGCGTAGAATGATGTCGAGAATCCTAAACAAGAGACTTAGGGGAAATGTCAAGTTGTTTTGGCTTATAAGGTTACCTCAATCGGGCGGAGGAATACAGCGGAAAAAGGGGGATGTTTGGTGTTGTGTTAATTGTGAAGTGATTCGGTATGTGTTGTGCGGTGAATGTAAGATTAATTTCTGTCAATACCGTGGATATCACCCCACGTGTACGACACATTACTTAATCTATGTTCACTAGAATTGAAAAACAACAGGCAGGAATGCAATGCATGTGTTTTAAAACCCAAATCGAAAGTGATATTCGATGAAGCAAAAGAGATGACTTTTACTAATGCAAGATGCAAAAACAAAGCAAGTTCTTTTACCAGAATAATAAAATACCTTGTGAATATCTCTAGAAGAAGAAAACAGCAAGTATGCTCCCTATATGAAAGCAAGCAAGAAATAAAGATAAACCCAAAATGGGTCCCACAGGGCGTGCCAAAAAATGTTTCACTCGGAAATGCTTCGTTCCTTTTAGAAGCAGAGATAAGGTTAGGGTTAGGAGGAATACAGTAGAATGTCGAGATGATGTGCGCGTACCGTAGAGAAAGATCGGGTTATTTGCTGGGAGAACTCCTTTTTATGCAGGAAGGACTACTGCGAATAAGAACACAAGACCACAAGATTTGATTAAACAATAAATGAGAAGCGCCTTGGGCCGGGAAATGTAAAACTTCCTTTCGAAGGTGGTCGAGTTTCCTGCTAACGTGAATTAACACAAAAGCGTAAAATATCAATTAAATTGCTTGGTTGAAGCTAGGTAGGGAAAGGCTGTTTTCTGGTTTTGATCAAAGGAACCGATGCTGGTTACCTATAACCGATGCGATTCTTGATAACCGATACCGGTGGGTTCTAGGATCTTACGGGCTGGTTGTGGTGTTTGTAATGGCTGGTTTTGGATAGTATTAGGAAATGGGATGGTTAGAAGCAAAAGAATGACGGTTAGAGGTAATGATACGTTGGATAATGGATTCGAAAGCGGATTTGGGAGGCGTAATTCCAAAAGCATAAGAAATGTTATAATGGAGGACATGCAGATGTAACTTCTTGGTTTTTACGAAGGTGCAAGTTGATCTCCTTTCTTTGTAAACACGTCTAGTATTTTCACTCGTCTACTGCTTGGTCAAGTGAAGATCTGGACTCTGTTCCTCGCTCGCAATGCTCTCTGTTGATCCGAAAAATCCTTGATGATCTCCAAAATGAAATTCCGATCCGTTGTTTTGGTTTGGGAGCCCATTTACGAGGAACCGATGGCGGTTGCGTAACAGGACGGGTCGAGTAGGAACCGGCATCGGTTAGGAAAAAGTAGGCTATTTTTAGTAAAATAGCCCACCTTCCTGTTTTTCTCCCGAAGGCATCCGGTGTGATTGCACAACATGGAAACCTCTCTCCAAGTGTGGGACTTGTGAAAATGAGAGAGAATCTCTAGATTAGAGGTTGGTTCCTCAAACTCCTCGATTTAGATCTATATTTTCCACAATGCACAACTACGAGAGGTTCGAGATCCTAATCCTACTCTAAATTACAGAGGAGAGGGGATAGAAATGCAAAAAATGAAACTAAACTAACTAATGATGGTGATGCACCAAAAGGAGTGGTGTAACATTTTTGCCATGTAAATAGACACAAATTCATGAAATGCAACAAGGGAAAGCATACACAAGCTGATAGATGCAATTAGAGGTCTTAAAATGAAGTAAAACAATACAAACAGAGGACTGAAAGGCATTCACAGAGTTTGCACTGTCATTTCCATGTAAAATCTCTTGCATTCCACCATCAAAGAGGTATAAACCTACTACAATACTTGAAAAAGGCCTGATTCTTGCAACAATCACTTGCTGGAGGTGAAAGAAGAAGTTTTCTATGCCAAAAAGTGTTCAACCATGAAGAAATGAGCCAAATCTGGCTTTTACAGTGCATGGGTCGAGCCCAGGAGAGAAAACATGAAAAACACATGGGAGCCATTCCTCATTGAATGAAATGCATTAAAACAGCATGGGGGTCCTTACAAACCCATACCCTGACATTTTTGACCATGCTGGAGAAGAATGCGACCCATTTTGTATTAAATTTGGTTGTTGAAATGTCATTTCTGGCCATGGACACGTACCAGAAGTGTTTTTGAATTTTCTCTCTCCAAACTGAACCAAAATTCAAAATTGACCATGGAATCATGTAGATAATTTCAACATCTTTCCAATGATATAAAGAACATGAAAATCTGAGCTCTGGATCAAAAGATATGATCGTTTGAAGATTTAGGGCAAAAACGGCCCAAAAACGGATCGGCGGGAAAAATTTTCAAATTTTACCTCTTTTTTGTCTTTGGAAAATTTTCAAAAAATTCCCACGCTCCACTGGTCTGAGTGCCACGTGTCGAGGCTCTGATTGGCTCTGGAATTCTCTCTCCTTCCTCCTCCACGGGTTTTCCTTTGAAATTCGACCTTTTTATATTTTGGGAAAATTTCCCATTTCTTCTCCGCTCCGCCCGGCCGGGACACGTGTCGGCTTTTGAGTGGCTGACAGGGGGCACGGGCCCTTCCTTCACTTTTTAGTTTTTTGGCTGAAAGCTTTGCCAAATTTCCAAAGTCCTCCCCTAGTTCCGAACCCCCCTGCCCCATAGGACACGTGTCCTATTCCTATTGGCTCGGGCCAACCCTGCGAAATTTGCCCATTGGAAACTCGGCAAAACACTAAGTGAAAATTTCACCCTCTCCTCCGCCGCTCTGATCCATGAAGACACGTGGAGGGATGCCATTGGACGCGGGCCATGCGGGCCAAAATTTCCTTTTGAACCTTTTGGCAAGACTTAGCCAAAATTTCAATTTTAACCCCAGACCCGCCCCTACTTTGGACACGTGTCATGCTCTATTGGCCGCGGGCCAAAATTCAAAAATTTTCCCTTCTCAAACACTTAGCAAAATTTTCATGCGCCTCCCCCTTGTGACACGTGTCACAACCTGATTGGTCCGCGGGCCCCACGGGCAAAAATTTTCATTTGAACCTTCGACCAAAATACTTGGAAAATTTTCAAATTTGCCTCCGACCCCCGAACTCCTCTGCCACGTGTCGACTTCTGTTGGCTGCGGGCCTCCATGGGAAAATTTCCCACAAAAACTCCATGAGCCCATAACTTGAAAAATATAAGGAGTTAGGAGGCAAACTTTACCTTTCTTTCGGAAAGGAGAGAGAGAGCTCTATCTGATGGTGCCATTTCCGAAAGCCTTGAGTGCCTAAAAATCAAAAATGTAGGCGAGGCACAAGAGAGGCAAGAACACAAGGAGTTAGCCACAAAAATGAGCAGGGGCACATTTTGGATAACAATTTTGGTGACTCAGAGGGGTCATCTGCCTGCTAGATGAAAATACCAGTTTCCTGAAGTAGTCCATTGGGCATGGAGTCATAAAATTTTCTATTTGGAACCCCAACTGACTTAGAATGTTACAAGGAGGAAGATGGAATATCACCTGTTGGAAGCAAGGACTGCAAAACATCTCCATGGATAGCAAGTTGTGCCAAAGCACTTAGGGAAAACAAAACTAACCTACAACAAAACAATGTGCACAAGCACTTGGAGGAATGAAAATCTAATCTAATATTTACAAGGTGGTGAATTTCCCTCTAGAAGCAACGCTTGAGATAGATTCCATTGACTGGAATCTGCAGTTCTTCACCATCCAATGAGGCCAATTGGAAAGCATTGTTGTTCTTGCACTTCGTGACCATGTATGGGCCACTCCAAATGGCATCAAATTTTGAATGCCTTCCCGGTTTTGCTCTATCCACATCCCATTTCAACACTAGATCTCCAACTTGAAAAGATCTATCCTTGGCCTTCCTATCAAAGGTCTTTTTGATCAAAGCTTGATCCTTTTCCATTGCTTGGGATGCCTGATCTCTGACCTCCTGCAGCTCCATCAACTCTGCATATCTCACCTCCATGGGCTCAAACTCTAGCAACTCTAACTACTTCATGAGTTCCAATGTTGGCAACTCAAGTGACATGGGCAAGATTTCCTCTCTTCCATAAACAAGCTTGAATGGAGAGTTACCTGTGGATCTCTTGGGAGTTATCCTATCAGCCCATAAGGCTGATTTCAGTTTGATATGCCAAGACCTCTGATTCTCATCAAGAGTCCTCCTAATGATCCTCAACAAGTTCTTGTTTGTAGACTCGGCCTAGCCATTACCTTGAGGGTAATAGTTTGATGAAGTGCTTAGGTAGATCCCGTTCTTGACAGCCCACTCAGTCACCTTGGATCCAATGAATGCCAATGCATTATCTGAGATTATTGTAGCAGGTATACCAAATCTGGTTGCTATCCCCTCATAAAAGTCTAAGATGTTGGACTCATTTGCTTCTTTGAGTGCTACTGCTTCAGTCCACTTGGTGAAGTAGTCCGTGGCTATCAAAATCCATTTGTGCCCTTGACTTGAATTGGGATTAATGACTCCAATGAAGTCCAAACCCCATTGCATGAATGGCTGGTCAACTGAGATTGGATGCAATGGAAGGGCAGCAAGTCTCTCTTTTCCTGTGAAGAATGCACAATTCTTACACCTCTTGATCCATGCATAGCAATCACTGAAAATTTTAGGCCAATAATAACCAGCCTTCATGATTTTTAGAGCTGTCACTCTTGGTGCAAAATGACCACCAGCTGGTCCACCATGGAACTCTTCCAATACCCTATGAATCTGATTTGTGCTAATGCATCTCAGCAGCACTCCATTCACATCTTTCTTGAACAAAACTCCATCAACAATGGCATATGGGACAGCCTGCAATCTGAAGTGTCTTCTTTGGGTCTTGTTCATCTCTGGAGGGCATAGGCCTATGCTTAGGAAGTGCATTATACCTTGGGTCCAGCAAGGAGTGGGGGCAGCATTGTTTTCTTCTTGAGTGCCACTTGGCTCATGGCTGTCTTGAACTATCAAAACAGCCTCTTCTTCATTGCATACTTCTTTTTGCTTCCCCAAAATCAGCTGCTCACACAATCCTTTTCCTCTTACCAGCTTGGTGATCTTGATCTCAATGTCATACTCCATGACATGGGTGATCCAACCTACCCTTTTCTCATTCAAATCCTTGTTGAGGAGGAAGTCTTTAACCCCAACATGAGAGACCAGCAACTGGACCTTGTTGTTTGAGACTAAATGCTTGAATTTCTTCAAGCTTCTGATTACTGCCAACACATGCTTCTCAATAAAAGAATACCTCACCTCATAGTCATCTAGGCTCTGGCTGAAGAAAGCAATTGGCTGCTCATCATTATCCTTGTTCTGTTGTACCAAAATGGCAGAAATAGTATCATTACCTCCAAATGCATAGAGGATGAAATCCTTGGAGAAGTCCGGGTTGATGAGAGTTGGTGCTTGAGAGATGGCTTCTTTGATTGCTTCAAAACTCTCCTTGCCTTCTGTTGTCCACTTGAAAGCCATGCTTTTCTTTAACATTTTGGTGATGGGCTTGACAAGGGCTGCAAAATCTGGGACAAACCTCCGAACAAAGTTTATCCTCCCCAAGAAACTCTGAAGGGCTTTCTTGTGGCTTGGCAATGGTAGTGCTCTTATGGCTTCAACCCTCTCTGGATCAATTGCTAATCCTTCTTTGGAGACAATATGGCCAAGGAGCTTTCCTTCATGTGCAAGAAAGATACACTTCTTAGGATTTAAAGACACTCCAAATCTCCTGCACCTCGTGAAGACTTGTCTCAAATGAGAGAGGTGGTCTGCTGCATTTTTGGAAAAAATAGTGATATCATCAAGGTAAATCAGCACCACGTTGTTAATCAAACCTTTGAACGCCATGTCCATTGCCCTTTGGAAGGTAGCACCAGCGTTGGACAGCCCAAATGGCATTTTCCTGTATGCAAAAGTTCCCCATTTGGTTGTGAAGGCTTGTCTTGAACTGGTCTTCTTCCTTCACCATAATCTGATTGTAGCTTGAGTAGCCATCAAGTAGTGAAAACCTCTCGGAGCTAGCCACAACTTGCAAGATTTGCTCCATGGAAGGGAGTGGGTAATGGTCCTTGAGAGATGCTCTATTCAAGTCTCTGAAGTCAACACACAATCTGATCTCTCCACTCTTCTTTCTGACTGGAACCAAGTTGGCAACCCAACTAGAATGCTTGATTGGGAATATGATCCTTGACTCAATCAGCTTGTCCAATTCTTTCCTCATGAGAGGCTCCATGTGTGGATTGACTGGTCTTTGTTTTCTTTTGCGAGGCTTAGTATTTGGATCCAATTCAATGGTATGTTGAGCTAAGTTGGGATTGAAACCTTTCAAGTCTTCATAGCTCCAAGCAAACACATCAGGGAACTCTTGACACAACTATATGAACTCATACCTTTCTTGTTCAGTTGTCATCTTTCCAATTTGCAATGGTTTGTTCTCTTCCACCAAGATGGATATTGAATCTTCTCTCTTGACTTGAATGTTTGCTTTCTCCTTTCCTAAACTGATCATTGGGATTAAAAATGGACTCCAAAGTGATAAGTCCCTTGGGCAGCTTGTTAGTTCTCAGCTGTACCACTTGGTCACCATACTGCTGTTCCAATTTTTCTTGATTCTTAGCTGAGAACTCAGCTTCTTCTTGCAAGAAATGGATGATTTGCTGGTCATTCTCAAACACTTGCCAACTGACATTGTTATCCGGCACTGAAGGCCTCACAATCACGTGGATGTTTGGTTGTACCTTGTCTTGTTGAATGCTTTCCACAATGTCAAAGGCTGCCCCTACTGCTGCAAGCTTGTCAGCAACTTGATTCTCTTTCCTAGGAATGGATTTGATGCCAAAACCCTCAAAATCTTCCATGAGGTCCCACACCCTGTTCTTGTAGCACTTGAGTAGATCATTCTTGGCAGCATGTTGTCCCTTGACCTGATTTACAATCAATTCACTGTCACCAAAGACTTGCAAGTTCTTTATTTTCTTCTTGATTGCCCAATGCATCCCTTGCACCAAGGCTTCATATTCAGCAGTGTTATTGGAGCATGCAAACTGAAATCTAAAAGATGAATAGTACTTTACTCCTTGAGGTGAAACAAGCATAGCTCCACCTCCTGCACCTTGTCTACTCCTTGATCCATCAAAAAATAGCTGCCATACCTCATTGTCATCCTTGTGGTTTGGCTTGGTGATGTTAGGAATAGGCTGATTTTCTTCATGTATGCAATAGACCCCTAGCTCAGATTCTTCTACTTCTTGATAAGGATCAAAAGCATGTACCTTGTTTGCCCATTCATCAAGAGTTAGATCCGGGATGCTTCCAACCTTGGTGTCAGCTTCATCAGTGCTTGGGTGATCTTCTTGATCAAATGCTGAGCAATTGGCATTAATCTGACTTGGAGTGTAAGGCTCAATGTGGAAGTTTGCAATAGGTTCAGACCTGATTGTAGCTTTGGTTCCATACCTTGTTCTGAACAGCATGTGTGACCAATCAGCAGACAAATATCCTCCAATCTTGGTTGTGAAGTCCCTTGACAAGCATAGGGCAAAGAGTGGTGGAAGGTCTATGACTGATACATCTTGTAAAACAACAACATTTGGACATGCATGCAAGGTAAGACTCAAGTTTCTAATCACCCCAACTATTGTTACTGTTGTCCCATCTAGCTACACTACCCCTTTGGATATGGTTTCATCTGGAGCCCTAGCTGATCAGCTATTTGTTTAGGCATCACCGAGCTACTTGCCCCGGAGTCTATCATGCAATTGTGCACTAGCTGATTTCCAATGATTAATGAAACATAGAAAGGAGGGGGCTTCAACATTTTACCTTGCTGTCCTCCATGATTCCCCTCAGGCTGGGCAGCATTTGTGAGCACTTTCTCTTGCATCTGAACTTTCTGATTCAAAGTTGGCCAGTCCTTCATGGCAGCTTGTAGCAAATCTCTTTGGCTTGGGATAGATAGGGATTCCCACATTGATATATTAACATTTGTCTTCTTCATCTGATCAATGATACTGAATGGTGATGAAGGATCTCTTTGTTGTCCCTTTGTTTGCACATTCACTCCTTGCACATGGGCAGCAACAACTGGTATTTGAGTTGGCCTAGGAGCTGTTCTTGGCTGCCCTTGTGCATTTACAATGGATTTTGTTTGCCAACCACTTGTGGAACCATAGAAGGTCGTGGATTGGTTGGAGCCAATGGCTGTTCTTCACCCAAATTCCTCCTTTTTGACCTTGTGTTGGCTGCAACACCTTGAGAAACTTTGATTCATGCCACAAAAATCCTCTGCTTGCCAATTTACCAACGTGGTGTCATTTGGGGCTGATTGTTGTTGGAATGTTTCTTGTTGTTGGTTGTTTCCTTGACTACCCTCACCCTCCACACCAGTAGTTGTCACCATTAATGCTTGATTCAAAGCACCATTGAAGCACATGGATTGGTTATGAGGTTCATTGCATGGAAAACACCAATCATACTCCTGAGCAATGTTGTTTTGTGTTGGCACCAATGCCTTAGAGGCAGATATGGCATTTGGATTATAGGGCTGAAATGGTCTATTGGCAGGAGGCCTTGTTTGATTTATATTTGCAGCTGGATTAGGAGGTCTTTGTGGTTGGTATGGCTGCCTGTTAGGCTGAGCTTGGGGCTGGTAAGAAGGTCTAAAACCTTGGGCTTGTTGCCTCTTGAGAGTAACTAGCTCATTGCCTAGGTTTTGCAATTGCTTCATGACTTCTTGAAGCTCATTTGGGGCACTTGGAGATGAAGTAGAAGCTTCATTTGAACTCTGATTTCTAGGAGTGGGAGAAGGAGCCAAATTAGGTGCTTGATTAGTGTTTGGGTTCTCTAAACTTGGAAACAATGGCATGGGAGGTCTAGGGGCAAGTTTTCCAGCTTGGATCAAACAATTTTCAGCCCTAATGGCAATGCTATAAGCCATAGGGATAGTTATGCCTCCCATGGACTGAATCAACATAGAAATATCAGAATTTAGAGCTTTGAGATAGTAGAGAAAAGCACCTTCTGCTGTTGGCTTTGGCCTTTGCCATTGAAATTCTCTCCCAAGTCTTTTGAAATCTGAAATTGAAATCAATCAGTTGTGCTCATTGGGAGCTCTCTTGATGGTTGTCAGCTGCTCCAAAAGAGACAAGTTGTCTCCCTTCTCTCCAAATTGCTCATGAAGTGCTATACATAACTGATTCCAGTTTGTGATAGAACCAGCTCCAAGGCTCCTAAACCATTGCAATGCTTTCCCTTTGAATGAAGATGCCAGCAACTTGACAGCCACTTGCATCTCATTGATTTCATGAATTGCACAAAGGTTGGCAATGTCTTTAACATGATCACCTGGAGTGGTTTGATTCTCTCCAGTGAAGTATGGGATGTTCTTCAAGGCTGCAATTGGAATTGGATGTTGTGCATTGAGGGCAAGTGGGCTGCTTGCCTATGAAATTGACATAGGGGTTGTTTTGTGCCATTCTAATTGGTCTTAAAACCCTTGTTGACTGAATGAAAGGCCTACTAGGTGGAGGAGTTGAGAGAGTTCTGTTTGGTGGAGATGGAGACCTTTGAATCCTTCTTCCTCTTTGCCTTCTTCTTGGAGATAACTGTAGGTATTCAAACAACACTTCTTCTTCTCTAACTCTTGACCTTGTGGTGATTCTTCTCATGAGTTTTCAGGCCTGCACTGCTAAAACCAGTTGATTCTTCCCCTTGGAGTCGCCAGATATGCAAATTATAGCTCTTTTCAAGCAAGAAAATTGCAGCAGATGCACATCAACTTTGCTGCAATAAAAATGAGACCTCTAAGGTCCCACCGGGCATGCCAAAACTGTTGTTGCAAATCAGCAGCACCCCTGGATGCAAATCAAGGTTCTAAATTGATGTTTTAGGCATCCAGTGTGATTGCACAACATGGAAACCTCTCTCCAAGTGTGGGACTTGTGAAAATGAGAGAGGAATCTCTAGATTAGAGGCTGGTTCCTCAAACTCCTCTGATTTAGATCTATATTTTGCACAACTACAGAGGTTCAGATCCTAATCCTACTCTAAATTGCAAGGAGACAGGGATAGAAATGCAAAAATTGAAACTAACTAATGATGGTGATGCACCAAAGGAGTGGTGAAACATTTTTGCCATGTAAATAGACACAAATTCATGAAATGCAACAAGGAAAGCATACACAAGCTGATAGATGCAATTAGAGGTCTTAAAATGAAGTAAAACAATACAAACAGAGGACTGAAAGGCATTCACAGAGTTTGCACTGTCATTTCCATGTAAAATCTCTTGCATTCCACCATCAAAGAGGTATAAACCTACTACAATACTTGAAAAAGGCCTGATTCTTGCAACAATCACTTGCTGGAGGTGAAAGAAGAAGTTTTCTATGCCAAAAAGTGTTCAACCATGAAGAAATGAGCCAAATCTGGCTTTTACAGTGCATGGGTCGAGCCCAGGAGAGAGAAAACATAAAAAATGTGGGAGCCCATTCCTCATTGACTACAAATGCATTAAAATAGCATGGGGGTCCTTACAAACCCATACCCTGACATTTTTGACCATGCTGGAGAAGAATGCGACCCATTTTGTATTAAATTTGGTTGTTGAAATGTCATTTCTGGCCATGGACACGTACCAGAAGTGTTTTTGAATTTTCTCTCTCCAAACTAAACCAAAATTCAAAATTGACCATGGAATCATGTAGATAATTTCAACATCTTTCCAATGATATAAAGAACGTGAAAATCCAGCTCTGGATCAAAGATATGATCGTTTGAAGATTTAGGGCAAAAACGGCCCAAAAACGGATCGGCGGGAAAAAATTTCAAATTTTACCTCTTTTTTGTCTTTGGAAAATTTTCCAAAAAATTCCCACACTCCGCTGGTCTGAGTGCCACGTGTCGGGCTCTGATTGGCTCTGGAATTCTCTCTCCTTCCTCCTCCATGGGTTTTCCTTTGAAATTCGACCTTTTTATATTTTGGGAAAATTTCCCATTTCTTCTCAGCGCTCCGCCCGGCCGGGACACGTGTCGGCTTTTGAGTGGCTGACAGGGGGCACGGGCCCTTCCTTCACTTTTTAGTTTTTGGGCTGAAAGCTTTGCCAAATTTCCAAAGTCCTCCCCTAGTTCCGAACCCCCCTGCCCCATAGGACACGTGTCCTATTCCTATTGGCTCGGGCCAACCCTGCGAAATTTGCCCATTGGAAACTCGGCAAAAACACTAAGTGAAAATTTCACCCTCTCCTCCACCACTCTGATCCACGAAGACATGTGGAGGGATGCCATTGGACATGGGCCGCGCGGGCCAAAATTTCCTTTTGAACCTTTTGGCAAGACTTAGCCAAAATTTCAATTTTAACCCGACGCCCGCCCCTACTTTGGACACGTGTCGTGCTCCTATTGGCCGCGGGCCAAAATTCAAAAATTTTCCTTCTCAAACACTTAGCCAATTTTTTATTGCGCCTCCCCTGGTGACACGTGTCACAACCTGATTGGTCCGCGGGCCCCGCGGGAAAAAATTTTCATTTTGAACCTTCGACCAAAACACTTGGAAAATTTTCAAACTTGCCTCCGACCTCCGAACTCCTCTGCCACGTGTCAGCTTCCTATTGGCTGCGGGCCTCCAATGGGAAAATTTCCCACAAAAACTCCACCGAGCCATAACTTGAAAAATATAAGGAGTTAGGAGGCAAACTTTACCTTTCTGGAAAGCTGAGAGAGAGCTCTATCTGATGGTGCCATTTCCAGAAAGCCTTGAGTGCCTGAAAATCAAAAAATGTAGACTGAGGCACAAGAGAGGCAAGAACACAAGGAGTTAGCCACAAAAATGAGCAGGGGGCACATTTTGGCCTTGCTCATTTTGTGGCTAACTCCTTTCATTCTTCCCTCTCTTGTGCCTCAGACATAATTTTTTTGCTTTTCAGGCACTCAAAACTTTTTGGAAATGACACATTGGATAGAGCTCTCTCTCAGCTTTCCAGAAAGGTAAAGTTTTCCTCCTAACTCCATGTATTTTTGAAGTTATGGCTCGGCGGAGTTTTTGTGGGAAATTTTCCCTGAAAGGCCCGCAGCCAATGAGATGCTTGCCACGTGTCCAAGGAAGTGGCGGGGGTCGGAGGAAAACTTGGTTTTTTACCAAGTGTTTTGGTGAAATTTCAAAAAGGAAGATTTTCCCCATGCAGGCCCGCCAATGAATCAGGTGATGCCACGTGTCCAGGGGAGGAATTTGCAAAATTTGACTAAGTGTTGGCGCATGGAAAATTTTGGAAGGAAGGCCCGCGCCCAATCATATTGCGCCACGTGTCCTATGGCATGGGAGTTTCGGAGGGTGGAGGAGAAGTTGGAATTTTGGTGAAGTGTTTCACCAAATTTCAAAAAGAGAGTTTTGGCCCGCTGCCCCATCAACCAATCAGCAAAGGCCACGTGTCACGGCACCGGAAAGGTGGAGCGCGGGAGGAAATTGGGATTTTTTCCCCAAAGATTGCGAACAAAGTAAAAATATTTGTAGGGCCCATGGTGAATGAAATCAGGCCACGTGTCTGGACCGGTGGGAAGGTGGGGAGAATTTGAGAAATTTTCCAAGGAAAAAAAAAGGAAAATTCAAAGGGAAAAGCCCGCCCCCTAAATGCGAGCCAATGGGATCTCGCCACGTGTCAGGTGGCGGCAAAAAAACTCAAGTCAGCCCGCGAGGAAAATTTGAAGGGGCAAGCCCACATCCAATAGGGTCTCACCACATGTCCAGTGGTTTCAAAATATCAAAAGCCCCGCGAAAATTTTGGAAGAAAGGCCGCGCCCAATCAAAGCGCACGTGACACGTGTCCTCAACTCACCGGCCCGGCGGGGAATTTTTGGGAAATTTTCCAAAGGGAAAAACAAAGGAAAATGAAGCAGGATAGGCCCATGCCCAATCAAAGCATGCCACATGGCACCTAGAATGGTGGAGCATGGGGATTTTTGGGAAATTTTCCCAAATGACCAAAAAGTGAAAAATTTAAAAAAATTTTGCCCATGATCCGATTTGGCCTGTTTTTTGCCCTAAAATTTCAAATGGCCATATCTTTCGATCCAGAGCTCGGTTTTCACGTTCTTTATATCAATGGAAAGATGGTGAAATTATCTACAAGATTCTAGGGTCATTTTTGTATTTTGATGGAGTTTGGAGAGATAAAATTGAAAAACACCTCTGGCACGTGGTCATGGACAGAAATGACGTTTCAACCACCATTTTTAATGAAGAATGGCTCGCATTCTCTCCCAGCATGGCTAAAAATGTCAGGGGATGGGCCTGTAAGGATGCCCATGCTTGTTTTGATTGCATTTTTGGTCAATGGTTGAATCTCCCCATGTTTTCCCATGTTTCTCTCTCCTGGGGTCGTGGCTTGCACTGTAAAAGCTAGAATGGGTTCATTTTTTGAAAAAAGAGACACTTTTTCAGCTCTGCAACTTTCCTTTTCTTCCTCTTTGGCAGAATTTGTGAAGATTTTTACCTTTCCATGTAATACAACACCTCTTTTTTGCCTCTTGATCACTGTAATGCATTGTATTGGATCTAAAATGTTAATATATGTTCTGTGATTAAAATCCCTCAATCCTTTCATATATCTATCATTGTTTTCCTGATCTTTCATTACATTTTGAGCAATTTGTGCATGCTTTGTGTTGTGTTTTCTTATGGATTGTGTATGTATTGTAGTATCAGGTGTCTACAACTCCTTTGGTGCATCACTTCATTAGCATTAGCTTCATTTTCTTGCATTCCCTATCTTTGTCCCCTTGGAATTTAGAGTAGGAACTAGAATTTGAAACCTCTGCAAACTTGTAAGTGATATATCTGATCAGAGGAGTTTGAGGAACCAACCTCTAATCTAGAGATTCCTCTCCCATTTTACAAGTCCCACACTTGGGGAGAGGATTCAATGTTGTGCAATCACACTGGATGTCCAAGATGTCAAACTAGAAATCGATCAACATCCGGGGTGTCTTTGCTGATTTGCAACAACAATTTTGCATGCCGGTGGGACCTTAGAGGTCTTCATCTTCATTGCAACAAATTGATGTGCATTTTTGCAAGTTTTTTTGCTTTAAAGAGCCTAAATTACACATCTGGTGACTCGAGGAAGAAGAATCAGCTGGTTTTAGCGATGCAGGACTGAAAAACTCATGAGAAGAATCACCACAAGGTCAAGAGTTGGAGAAGAAGAGGTGTTGTTTGAGTATCTACAGATTATCTCCAAGAAGAAGGAAAAGAGGGAGGAGAATTCAAAGGTCTCCATCTCCACCAAAAAGAACTCTCTCAACTCCTCCACAGTAGGCCTTTCATTCAATCAACAAGGGTTCTAAGGCCAATCGAAATGGCACAAAACAACCCCTATGTCAATTTCACTTTGGCGCAGCCCACTTGCTCTCAATGCACAAATCCAATCCCGTTTGCAGCATTGAAGAACATCCCATACTTTCTTGGAGAGAATCGGACTACTCTTGGTGATCATGTCGAGGATATTGCTAACATTTGTGTGCAATCCATGAGATCAATGAGATGCAAGTTCTTTGTCAAACTGGCATCTTCATTGAAAGGGAAAGCTTTGCATGGTTCGAGTCTTGCCTCGGGTTCTATTCAAAATTGGAACCAGCTATGTATAGCCCTCCATGAGTAGTTTGGAGAAAAGGAGACAACTTGTCCCTTTTGGAGCAGTTGACAAACCATCGAAGAGCTCCCAATGAGCGGTGGTGATTTTAATTTCAGATTTCAAAGGACTTGGGAGAGAATTCCGGTGGCGGTCGGCCAACAGCAGAAGGTGCTTTTCTTTATTACCTTAAAGCTTTAAATTCTGATATTTCTATGTTAATTCAATCCATGGGAGGCACAACTATCCCCATTGCTTATAGCATTGCTATTAGAGCTGAAAATTGTTTGATTCAAGGTGGCAAAGCTAGCTCTGAGCCTCCAATGCCATTATTTCCAAGTTTAGAGAGCCCAAGTGCTAGCCAGTGCCTATTTTAGCTCCTATTCCCACTCCTAGAAATCAGAATTCAAGTGAAGCTTCTACTTCATCTTCTAGTGCCTCAAATGAACTTCAAGAAGTCATGAAGCAATTGCAAAATCTAGGTAATGAGCTGGTTACACTCAAGAGGCAGCAAGCCCAAGGCTTTAGACCTTCTTTCCAGCCCCAAGCTCAGCCTAACAGGTAGCCATATCAACCCCAAAGACCACCCAATCCAGCTGCAAATTTAAATCAAGCAAGGCCTCCTGCCAATAGACCATTTCAGCCTTATAATCCCAATGCTACATCTGCCTCTAAAGCATTAGTGCCAGTACAAAACAATATAGCTCAAGAGTATGATTGGTGTTTCCCATGCAATGAACCTCATAACCAATCCATGTGCTTCAACGGTGCCTTGAATCAAGCATTAATGGTGACAACAACTGGTGTGGAGGGTGAGGGTAGTCAAGAAACATTCCAGCAGCAGTCAACTCCAAATGATACCACACTTGTAAACTGGCAGGCAGAAGATTTTTGTGGCATGAATCAAATGGTTTCCCAAAGTGTTGCAGCCAACACAAGGTCAAAGAGGAGAAATTTGGGTGAAGAACAGCCATTAGCCCCAAGCAATCCTCAATCTTCTATCACTCCACAAACTATTGGCAAACAAAATCCAATCCCAAACACGCAAGGACTGCCCAAAACAGCTCCTAAGCCAACTCAAATACCGTTGCTTTTTGCCCATGTGCAAGGAATGAATGTGCAGGCCAAGGGACAGCAAAGGGATACTTCATCTCCATTCAATATCATTGATCAGATGAAGAAGACAAATGTAAACATATCAATGTGGGAATCACTATCTATCCCAGGCCAAAGAGATTTGTTACAAGCTGCCATGAAGGACTGGTCAACTTCAATCAGCAAGTCCAAATGCAAGAGAAGGTGCTCACAAATGCTGCCCAGCCTGGAGGGGAATCATGGAGGACAGCAAGGTAAAATGTTGAAGCCCCCTCCATTCTATGTTTCATTGATCATTGGAAATCAATTAGTACACAATTGCATGATTGATTCGGGGCAAGTAGTTCAGTAATGCCCAAGAAAATAGCTGATCAGTTGGGAATTCAGTATGAAGTCATATCCAAAGGGGTAGTGCAATTGGATGGGACAGCAGTAACAACAGTTGGAGTGATAAAAAACTTGAGTCTTACCTTGCATGCCTGCCCCATGTTGTTGTTTTGCAAGATGTCTCAGTAATAGACCTTCCACCACTCTTTGCCCTATGTTTGTCAAGGGATTTCACAGCCAAGATTGGAGGTTACTTATCTATTGATTGGTCACACATGTTGTTCAGAACAAGATATGGAACTAAAGCCACAATCAGATCTGAACCTATTGCAAACTTTCACATTGAGCCTTACACTCCAAGTCAGATCAATACCAATTGTTCAGCGTTTGATCAAGAAGATTATCCAAGCACTGATGAAGCTGACACCAAGGTTGGAAGTATCCCAGATCTAACTCTTGATGAATGGGTGAACAAGGTACATGCTTTTGATCCTTATCAAGAAATAGAAGAATCTGAGTTAGGAGTCTATTGCATGCATGAAGAAAATCAGCCTATTCCTAGCATCACCAAGCCAGACCACAAGGATGACAATGAGGTATGGCAGTTGTTTTTGATGGATCAAGGAGTAGACAAGGTGCAGGAGGGGAGCTATGCTTGTTTCACCACAAGGAGTTAAGTATTATTCAGCTTTTAGATTTCAGTTTGCATGCTCTAATAACACTGTTGAATATGAAGCTTTGATACAAGGATTGCATTGGTCAATCAAGAGAGGAATAAAGAACTTGCAAGTCTTTGGTGATAGTGAGTTGATTGTCAACCAAGTTAAGGGGCAGCATGCTGTCAAGAATGATCTACTCAAATGCTACAAGAATAGGGTGTGGGACCTCATTGAAGATTTTGAGGGTTTTGGCATAAAATTCATTCCTAGAAAAGAGAACCAAGCTGCTGATAGGCTTGCAGCAGTTGGGGCAGCCTTTGACGTTGTTGAAAGCATTCAGAAAGACAAGGTACAACCAAACATCCATGTGATTGTGAGGCCTTCAGTGCCAGAACAACAATGTAAGTTGGCAAGTGTTTGAAAATGATCAGCAAATCATCCATTTCTTGCAAGAAGAGGCTGAGTTCTCAGCTAAAAATCAGGAAAAGTTGGAGCAGCAGTATGGTGACCAAGTGGTGCAGCTGAGAACCAACAAACTACCAAAGGGACTTATTACTTTGGAGTCCATTTTCAATCCTAATGATCAGTTTAGGAAGGAGAAAGCAAACATCCAAGTCAAGGGAGAAGATTCAGTGTCCATCTCGGTGGAAGAAGGAAAATCACTCCAAATTGGTAAGATGACAATTGAGCAAGAAAGGTATGAGTTCATACAGCTTTGTCAAGAATTCCCTGATGTGTTTTCTTGGAGCTATGAAGATTTGAAAGGTTTCATCCCAGTTAGCTCAACATACCATTGAATTGGATCAAAGTACTAAACCCATCGGGCAAAAAAAAGGCGATCAATCCCCACATGGAGCCTCTCATGAGAAAAGAATTGAATAAGTTGATAGAATCAAGAATCATATTCCTATCAAGCATTCTAGTTGGGTAGCCAACTTGGTTCGATAAGAAAGAAGAGTGGGGAAATCAGATTGTGTGTTGACTTGAGAGATTTGAATAGAGCATCTCTCGAGGATCATTATCCACTTCCTTCTATGGAGCAAATTTTGCAAGTTGTTGCTGGCTCTGAGAGGTTTTCATTACTTGATGGCTATTCAGGGTATAATCAGATTATGGTGAAGGAAGAAGATCAGTTCAAGACAGCCTTTACAACCAAATGGGGAACTTATGCATACAGGAAAATGCCATTTGGGCTGTCCAATGCTGGAGCTACCTTCCAAAGAGCAATGGACATGGCATTCAAGGATTTGATTAACAACATAGTGCTGATATATCTTGATGATATCACTATTTTTCCAAAAAATGCAGCAGACCACCTCTCTCATTTGAGACAAGTGTTCCAAAGGTGTAGAAGATTTGGAGTCTCCTTGAATCCTAAAAAATGTATTTTTCTAGCCCATGAAGGAAAGCTCCTTGGCCACATTGTCTCCAAAGAAGGATTAGCAATTGATCCAGAGAGAGTTAAAGCCATAAGAGCACTACCATTGCCAAGCCACAAGAAGGCCCTTCAAAGTTTCTTGGGGAGAATAAATTTTGTTCGGAGGTTTGTCCCAAATTTTGCAGCCCTAGTCAAGCCTATCACCAAGATGTTAAAGAAAAGCATGGCTTTCAAATGGACAGCAGAAGGCAAGGAAAGTTTTGAAGCAATCAAAGAAGCCATCTCTCAAGCCCCAACTCTCATCAACCCATTTCTCCAAGGATTTCATCCTCTATGCATTTGGGGGTGATGATACTATTTCTGCAATTTTGGTACAACGAGAAACAAAGACAATGATGAGCAGCCAATTGCTTTCTTCAGCCAAATCCTAGAGGACTATGAGGTGAGATATTCTTTCATTGAGAAGCATGTTCTTGCAGTAATCAGGAGCTTGAAGAAATTCAAGCATCTAGTTTCAAACAATAAGGTCCAATTGCTGGTTTCTCATGTGGGAGTTAAAGACTTCCTCCTCAACAAAGACTTGAATGAAAAGAGAGCAGGTTGGATTACTCGTGTCATGGAGTATGACATTGAGATCAAAGTTACCAAGTTGGTAAGAGGAAAAGGATTGTGTGAGCAGCTGATTTTGGGCAAACAAAAGGAAGCATGCAATGAGAAGGAGGTTGTTTTGGCGTTGCAAGACAGCCATGAGAAAGGAAGCACTCAAGAAGAAAATAATGGTGTCCCCACTCCTTGCTGGACCCAAGGTATAATGCACTTCCTAAGCACAGGCCTATGCCCTCCAGAGATGAACAAGACCAAAAGAAGACACTTCAGATTGCAGTTGTCCCATATGCCCTTGTTGATGGTGTTTTGTTCAAAAGAGATGTGAATGGAGTACTACTGAGATGCATTGGTACAAATCAGATTCATAGGGTGTTGGAAGAGTTCCATGGTGGACCAGCTGGTGGTCATTTTGCACCAAGAGTGACAGCTCTAAAGATCATGAGGGCTGGCTATTATTGGCCCAAGATTTTCAATGATTGTTATGCATGGATCAAGAGGTGCAAGAATTGTGCATTCTTCACAGGTAAAGAGAGGCTAGCTGCCCTTCCATTGCATCCAATTTCAGTTGACCAGCCATTCATGCAATGGGGTTTAGACTTCATTGGAGTCATTAATCCCAATTCAAGCCAAGGGCACAAATGGATTCTAACAACAACATATTATTTCACCAAGTGGACTGAAGCAGTAGCACTCAAGGAAGCAAATGAATCTAGCATCCTAGATTTCTATGAGGGAATAACAACTAGATTTGGCATACCTACTACAATAATATCAGATAATGCATTGGCATTCATTGGGTCCAAGGTGACTGAATGGGCTGTCAAGAATGGGATCTACCTAAGTACTTCATCGAACTATTACCCTCAGGGTAATGGCCAGGCTGAGTCTACAAACAAGAACTTGTTGAGGATCATTAGGAGGACTCTTGATGAAAATCAGAGGTCTTGGCATACTAAGTTGAAATCAGCCTTATGGGCTGATAGGATAACTCCCAAGAGATCTACAGGTAACTCTCCATTTAAGCTTGTTTATGGGAGAGAGGCAATTTTGCCCATGTCACTTGAGTTGCCAACATTGGAACTCATGAAATAGTTGGAGTTGTTGGAGTTTGAGCCCATGGAAGTTAGATATGTAGAATTGATGGAGCTCCAAGAAATCAGAAATCAGGCATCCCAAGCAATGGAGAAGGATCAGGCTTTGATAAAGAAGACCTTTGATAGAAAGGCCAAGAATAGATCCTTCCAAGTTGGAGATCTAGTGTTAAAATGGGATGCAGACAGAGAAAAACCGGGAAGGCATTCAAAATTTGATGCCATTTGGAGTGGCCCATACATGGTCACAAAGTGTAAGGACAACAATGCTTTCCAATTGTCTTCATTGGATGGCGAAGAACTGCAGATTCCAGTCAATGGAATCCATCTAAAGCATTGTTATTGAAAGGAACTCTCCACCTTGTACATATTAGCTTAGGTTTCCATTCCTCCAAGTGCTTGTGCACATTGTTTTGTTGTAGGTTAGTTTTATTTCCCTAAGTGCTTTGGCACAAGCTTGTTGTCCCTGGGAATGTGTTTGCAGGCCTTGCTCCATCAGATGATATTCCATCTCCATCTTCCTCCTTGCAGTGTTCTAGTCAGTTGGGGTATCAAATAGAGAATTTGATGACTCCATGCCCAATGGATTGCTTCAGGAAACTGGTAACTTCATCCAGCAGGCAGATGACCCCTCTGAGTCACCAAAATTGTTATCCAAAATGTGCCCCTTGCTCATTTTGTGGCTAACTCCTTTCATTCTTCCCTCTCTTGTGCCTCAGTCATAATTTTTTTCTTTTCAGGCTCAAAACTTTCTGAAATGACACCATTGGATAGAGCTCTCTCTCAGCTTTCCAGAAAGGTAAAGTTTTCCTCCTAACTCCATGTATTTTTGAAGTTATGGCTCGGTGGAGTTTTTGTGGGAAATTTTCCCCTGAAAGGCCCGTAACCAATGAGATGCCACCACGTGTCCAAGGAAGTGGCGGGGTCGGAGGAAAACTTGGTTTTTTACCAAGTGTTTTGGTGAAATTTCAAAAGGAAGATTTTCCCCATAGGCCCGCCGACGAATCAGGTGATGCCACGTGTCCAGGGGAGGAATTTGCAAAATTTGACTAAGTGTTGGCGCATGGAAAATTTTGGAAGGAAGGCCCGCGCCCAATCATATTGCGCCACGTGTCCTATGGCATGGGAGTTTCGGAGGGTGGAGGAGAAGTTAGAATTTTGGTGAAGTGTTTCACCAAATTTCAAAAAAGAAAGTTTTGGCCCACTGCCCCATCGACCAATCAGCAAAGGCCACGTGTCACCGGAGCCCGGAAAGGCGGAGCGCGGGAGGAAATTGGGATTTTTTCCCAAAGATTGTGAACAAAGTAAAAATATTTGTGGAGGGCCCACGGCGAATGAAATCAGGCCATGTGTCCCAGACCGGTGGAAGGTGGGGAGAATTTGAGAAATTTTCCCAAGGAAAAAAAAAGGAAAATTCAAAGGGAAAAGCCCACCCCCTAAATGCGAGCCAATGGGATCTCACCACGTGTCAGGTGGCGGCAAAAAACTCAAGTCAGGCCCGCAAGGAAAATTTGAAGGGGAAAGCCCACATCCAATAGGGTCTTGCCACATGTCCAGTGGTTTCAAAATATCAGTCAGGCCCATGGAAAATTTTGGAAGAAAGGCCCGCGCCCAATCAGCACGTGACACGTGTCCTCAACTCACCGGCCTGGCGGGAATTTTTGGGAAATTTTCCAAAGGGAAAAACAAAGGAAAATGAAGCAGGATAGGCCCACGCCCAATCAAAGCATGCCACGGCACTGGCACCCGAAAATGGCGGAGCATGGGGGGATTTTGAAATTTTCCCAAATGACAAAAAGTGAAAAATTTAAAAAATTTTGCCCGCGATCCGATTTGGCCTGTTTTGCCCTAAAATTTCAAATGCGGCCATATCTTTCGATCCAGAGCTCGGTTTTCACGTTCTTTATATCAATGGAAAGATGGTGAAATTATCTACAAGATTCTAGGGTCATTTTTGTATTTTGATGGAGTTTTGGAGAGATAAAATTGAAAAACACCTCTGGCACGTGGTCATGGATAGAAATGACGTTTCAACCACCATTTTTAATGAAGAATGGCTCGCATTCTCTCCCAGCATGGCTAAAAATGTCAGGGGATGGGCTGTAAGGATGCCCATGCTGTTTTGATTGCATTTTGGTCAATGGTTGAATCTCCCCATGTTTTCCCATGTTTCTCTCTCCTGGGGTCATGGCTTGCACTGTAAAAGCTAGAATGGGTTCATTTTTGAAAAAAGAGACACTTTTCAGCTCTGCAACTTTCCTTTTTCTTCCTCTTTGGTAGAATTTGTGAAAATTTTTACCTTTCCATGTAATCTGACACACCTTTTCTTGCCTCTTGATCAACTTGTAATGCATTGTATTGGATTGATGAAAATGTTAATATATGTTACGTGATTAAAATCCCTCAATCCTTTCATATATCTATCATTGTTTTCTGATCTTTCATTACATTTTGAGCAATTTGTGCATGCTTTGTGTGTGTTTTCTTTGTGGATTGTGTATGTATTATAGTATCAGTGTCTACAACTCCTTTGGTGCATCACTTCATTAGCATTAGCTTCATTTTCTTGCATTCCCTACCTTTCCTCTCCCCTTTGGAATTTAGAGTAGGAACTAGGAATTCAAACTTTTTCGATAAAGGACTACAAGTATTTCTTATGCACCCAAGTTAGGGAAAGATGATAGGATGGTAGAAACATGCTTAGGATCAATTGTGATGCCATCCTTTAAAACCAAATGGCCTAGTAGCTTGCATTGCAACCATGGAAAAATTGCACTTCTTGGTGTTAAGAAATACCCCAAAATTTCTGCATCTATTGAATAATTTTTCCAAATGTACCATGTGATCCACACTACTTTTGGAGAAGACAACTATGTCATCTAGGTAAACTAAGATAAACTCATTGATGTATCCTTTGAAGGAAATGTCCATGACACATTGAAAGTTCACACCTGCATTTGATAGACCAAAGGGCATCTTCTGATATGCATATGTTCCCCACTTGGTTGTAAACATTATTTTGAATTGATCCTCTTCCTTGACCAAAATTTGATTGAAGCCAAAGTACCCATCCAACATAGAAAAATTATGTGCGCCAACCACAATCCAAAAAATATACTCCATAGAAGGAAAAAGATAATGATCCTTGAGAGATGCCTTATTCAAATCCTTGAAATCAACACAGAGCCTGATTTCACCATTCTTATTGTGTACTATAATGGGATTCACAACCTAAATAGATTATTTGATTTGAATTATGATATTTTCCTCAATGATTTTGGAAAACCTTTCCTCATGATGGGCTCTATCCTTGGATTGAATGGCCTCGATTTTTCCCGATGGGATTGATGTTGGGATAAAGTTTAATGGAGTGTTGAGGAACACTTGGATCAAAGCCTTTGAGGTCTTCATACTCCCATGAAAATATGTCACCGTATTTGGCGAGAGAGATAAATGAAGGCCTTTTTCATCTTGCATGTAACATTTACTAAGTAGTAACTCATTTCCACACGTAATAGTTATTGGAGTGTGGTCTTCTTACACTACGTATTTATTCCTTTCTTCACCCTTGAATTTTTTATTAGGGTTGAATTTTTCTCTAGGGTGACAAGACCTTTAGGCAACCTATTTTTCTTTAGTGGATCACTTGGTCACCATATCTTTCATATAAATCAACTTGTATGCTTAAAGAGAACTCAACTTCATTTTGAATCGACTTGATGATACACATCATTGTAAAATACTTGCTAGCTGGTGTTGTTATCTAGAATAGATGGTATGATTACCATTTTGATGTGTTGTGCATTTCCCTTGATAAAATCCTCAACAGGAAGAACTGGGATCCAAGCGCGACCATCCGATCTACTTATTTGTTCATCTTGCTTGGAAATTTTTGTAGATTCAGAGCATCAAAGCTCTCAAGGAGGTCTCAAACTTTGTGTTTATAAGCTTTCAGAAGCTTATTCTTCATCACGCATTTTTTTGTGACTTGGTGAATAACTAGTTTTATGTCCCCAAAGATCTATAATGCACCTTAATATTTTTTTCCCACAATCGAATACCATTCACCAAAGCCTCATATTATGCTATGTTGTTTGAGCATGTAAATTGAAACCTATGCATGAATAATAATTTCTCATCCTTGGGATAAATTATAACAACACCTTCACCCATGTCATTTCTTCTTCTAGAACCGTCAAACTATAACTTCCATGGACCAAAGTTTTCTTTATTTTTCTTGAGTGCACGTGATAAAGCACAACTTATTCTTCATGGATGTAGTAATTACCAAGTCCAATTTAAAAATATTCTATCTCTTCAGCATATGGGTCAAGTTTGTGGTGCCTTTCTACGCACTCATCTAGCACTAAGTCGGGTGAGAGGAGGAGGAAAAACTACTCTTCGTAAACTAAAACTTGTTCTTTTTGGATCAAGTAATTGGCTTGGATAGGAGATGGGTCATATGAATCAACATGATATGAAAATATAGGATCAGCTTATATGGTAAACTAGGTACCATATCTTGTCTTTAGTAACATATGGGACCAATCGGAAGACAAGTGACCCCCACTTTGGCAAAGGTAAAATCCATTAATGACATATGGGTAAAACAAAGGATGTAGGTTAATGATTGACATGTATTAAGTTATGTAAGGCTTGGAAATGCATGAAGGGTTAAATAAAAATACTTGATGACTCCCAAAGTGGTAACAATTGACCCATCAAGTTGTAGGACCCCTTTGGACAAAGGGTTGTACTTAAGACCTAAGACATCAAAAATTTCTTAGGCATGATAGAAGTATTAACACCTAATTCAATCATACAATTGTGCACAAGGTGTTTTCCTATGATCAAGGACATATAGAAAGGTTGGGTTTTGATAACTTTACTTACTTTTTTCTCCTATGTTTGATGAGATATTGATAGTAGTGTGCATTTTTAGATAGTTGTATCGGTGCATGGAAGTGGAAGCTAGGCTAGAGCTTTGTGTAATAGGTCGCGGTGAGATGGAATGGTCAGGGCATCCCACATTATGACATTTATATTTGTATTCTTCATTTGGTCCACAATGTTGAATGGAAAACCCACTGAGTTTTGAATTTGGGGCACAAAAATCTCTTCTTGATTGTTCGGTGCGAGAGTCATGAGCCTTAATCGGCACAGAGGCTTGACCTACCAAAAGAGGGGCACGCACTACTTTAAGGGGATCATTGCATGGAACCTCGCATGAAGGAACTTGTGTGCCTTTACTATTGGATGCCTTAGATGCATATTTTTACTTTTGAGAATCAACATGTGTTACAAGAATTGAGACCTGCGTGTGTCGACTCTAGCATTCTCTTCTTGTACCATGTGTTATAAAAAGCTTGGGTGTGTGGTCCAGTATGTATCATCTACATGTTGATTGATTTCACAAAATTTCTCAGTGCCAAATAATATCAAGTTGGCTTCAAAAGGCGCTTCTGGATTTTTTTGACCTTCCGTCACTTGTGTTTATAGAAGGTTCATAGTTAGAAGTGGCATGAATCATGTAGGCCTACACATGTGATATTAGACCAGTGGTACTGGATGTGAGGCATGTTGCAAGGGAAGCACCATTCTAAATATTGTACATATGTTGTTATGAACTGGAACAAGTTCTTGGCTTGTGCTGGGCACTGTAAGAGGTTGTTCAGGAGGAACAACTTATAAGGGAAAATACCTGTTTGTATTCCATCTATCATTTTTTTGGTTCTGCCCATACCTATAGTTTCCATACTGATTCTACCGGTGTTGATTGTTTTGGTTATGCACCTGATTAGAACTATTTCTGAAGGCTTGCGCCTGTTGTTTCTCTAAGGATATGATTTTATTGGACAAGGTTCTAATCAGGGCCTTCATTTCTTCATCTTCCTTTTGTTGTGTGGGAAAGTAGGATGTGGATGCAACTGGTTGTGCACTCTACACAAGAACATGAGCAATAGAAGGATGAGGTGCTGGAGACATCTCTAGGAATAAGGGAATGGGAGGTCTAGGAGCTAACTTTCTTTCCTATATGAGGTTATTTTCTTCCCTTATTGCAATATTGTAAGTAGAAGGTAGGGTTATACCTCCCAAAAATTAAATCATGAATGAAATTTCACTATTCAAATCCCTTAGATAATACAAGAAACTATGCTGGGTTTTAGGCCGTACCACTTTAGGGATTCTGTCCCCATGTCTTATGGAATATGATATTGAAATTAGTCATTTTCTCATTAAGCTCCTTCTTCGTGTAGTCAGTTTCTCTGTCAAATACATGTGATCTGATTTATCTTCAAAATAGTTGCATAGAGTTGTTCTAAGCTCATCTCAAGTGGAAATAGATTCGGTTCTCGTGCCACAGTACTATTGGAGCACCTTACCTTTGAATGAGGTTGCATAAGCATCTAGAATACTACATCATTGTGTGTGATTAGATAGATAGAGCACACATTTCTAACATACTAGATATTATCAACAAGGGTGACTTGATTCTCACTAGTGAAGTAAGGGATACCCTTGAGCATGGCTTTTGGCATATCATATTGTGTATTGAGATTGAGAGGGATTCCACCAATGAAGCTGATAAATTTTCTTGGAGGAGAAGGAGGTTGTAATGCCATGGTAGGGAACATAGATCTGTTGTGAGGAGAAGTGGAATATGCACGGTGTGCTTTGGGAATAAAAATGCACGTGGGGTGTTCTGCTACATGTTCTCCTTAAAGATAGATGAAGGTACTCAAAAGATGCTTCAGCTAATGCAATCTATCTTATATGCACTATTCTCATGAAAGGCACCCAGGACTACTAAAAATATTTTATCTGAAATGTTCGGTGTCACCAAATGTGTTGAAATGAGCCTCTAAAGGATGGAAATTACTAAGCCACAAACAAAAACTTAGCATAATGAAATGTAATATTTCAATGTTGCTCCCATTAGGCATGCCATAAACTTTGGTTCTAAAACTTGCACTTTGTCTCGAGATCTGAAGGAACTAAGTCATTTGAGTCAACAAAGAGACTGCTCCAAGTTATGGGACCTTGTGCATTTTAGACAAACCTCTCAGGAAAGGCTGGTTTATCTACCTATTTCTATTGATATTACTACTCCTAATGCTGAAAGGAAAACCTAAGATAAAAATTCCAAGGGACTAGGGATATAAGGATATGCAAAATGGAAAACTAAACTAAGGAAGGTGATAACACCCAAAAAAGTGGGATGAACACTATCTGCTTTCAATCAAAAGTGAAGGATAAAGCATAAAGGGATGATATGCACATGCAAAACAAAAAAATGCATTCACATGATCGATTCCATGAGACACAACAAGAAAACAAAACTTCAAGGGATTTAGAATGGCACAACAAGCACACAACACAAGAGAAAGGAAAGAAAGAAGAATAAAAACAAGTTAAGGAAAAGGATATCTATAAAAAAGGTTTTATTACTTCCACAAATGCATAATCAATTACAATAGAATTTGAAGGTTGATATCCACATGTAAGAACTAGATCTAGGTGTATAAAACTCAAAATACAAAGATATAGAGTCCTTAGCAAACATTAGAGGATCTAAAATGTCCAACCCTTTACAATGAGTCATGTTCTTACATTTATAGATGAATTGGTGAGAGAAGAAGAGGAGGAGGGAAAACTCGGATTTGAATCACAACCACCAACAACAAGCATTCAATTCCTATAAATCCACCTACAAATATATCAAATATGCTTCTCCAAGTCTATTTGGCATGTGGGAGAAGCAAGGAGGGAAAATCGGATCAAATATAGGTGGTTGGAGCAATCAAATATGTTCATTAATAACCAGAAAGATATTTCCCTATTTCTCACCTACCAAATCCCACTAAAATTTGAATTTGAATGGTCTAGAGTGTATCCCACATCAGTATATTTCAAAGGAGACCAAGTGTGAGTGCATCAAAGACCTATAACAAAACTGACGGTTGTAGAAAGTTATTAGTACAAACTAAACACACAAGACACGTGGCATACATTGACTAAAATATCCGCCAACTATATAAGTGTTTTTCATTTATACCATGTGTCACACTTTTTTTTGTTGCAACGATTTGGTGCCCATTGGTGCACTTTGATTGGTTTTGTGTAGCACAACCAATATCTAAGAGATTCCATGTGGCACATAATGGCACTAAAGAAGGCGCAAAGTCATGTGTGTGGAAGAAGAATGTGCGTAAAGGAAAATTGAGGGACGGGAATGGGCAAAGGTAACACATGTGAGAGAAATGGGAGGAATATCTAAGGGAGAAATGTATGGAAAAGGTGCAATCTTTACAATGATGTGTGGAAGCAAGGAAGGGGGCGTGTAAAGAATGCCAAGGACTTGGCTAATTTTGGGAAGTAGGTCCAAGGCATGCACAAAGGATGCATGAACTACCGAGAATAAATCGAATATGTAAAGAGTTCAGGCAAGGAAAAAATGGAACAAAGAGGAAAAGGAAAAGAAAGAGGTGAAGGAAAGGAGGAGTGTACAAGAGCGCGTAATGAATTTGTAACCAAGGGAGTGTACCAAAGGAGAAAATAAAGTACGTGTAGCTACAATGTAGATCCTTAGAGCCAGAATGGAATGTAAGTTGTCTAAATAACTAGGGGAGTTATTTTGGATAACATATACATCAGATATTAATACCCTTTCAAGTGGCTATGGAGAGTATGATCTTCAACAAGCTCTTCTAGTTTCAAATATTCCCCTATTACCTTGATCGCGTGGTAGGCCTTGCTACAAATATCAATGACCCCGAGAGCATTGTAACATTAACACTTTTACTCCATGTTGTTTTTTATAAGATAAGAAGTTTCTTGACAATATTGTATCTTGACCTTTAGATGATGAGATCACTCCTTTCTATCAATCACCCAAGTATGTTATCCCAAATAAAATGATGTATGTTATGGGATATAAAGGATATGGTTGTGGCATAAACGAATAAGGTATGAGGTAGTCTCTTTCAATGCCGTATCATAAGGTTTGTAATTATGGTATTGTTATCTGACCATATAGGTCCAATCCTTAAGAGGTCAAAGAAACCTGCTCAACTAGAAGATAATTCATTTGATTATGAAAGTGACACATATTCCTGGTGTAGTCTTTATGAAGACCTTGCCTCTATGAATTTATTTTCTAAAACAACTATATTAACTATATCCCTAGCCATTCCTAAGTTAAAAAAATAAAATTATCCTTCCCTTGTCCCTTAGGATCAACAAAAACATGTACCAATTGATTTCTTTTAAAATGACAAAGTAGTTGGTGAATTTATGTGTCTTTGTGATAGAATTCCAATTGGTGATCATAAGAAGGGTTTCTTCATTAATATTTCTTCATACACATACTTCGGGAGGAGGTTGAGCTTCATTGTTAGAAAAATAAAAATAAAATTAAGGGAAAGATATCCTAAGATAAGCCTTACACAAAGAAAAATTCCAAGTCCTATAGTGAATTTTTTTTTAGGAATTGCGAACAAACAAAAATAAAAATCAATGGACAAAAACATTGACCAACCTAAGGAGGAAAATAAAATTAATACACCCTTAGAAGAATATCTCAATCTCCCCCGATCCTACATGCACGGTGGAAGAATCCAAGTTTCTTGTAGAGGAGGAGGAGACCATAGATGTAAACATTGTATAGAGTAAATACCTAGAATGGTCAAGTTGGGATCTTCACTCTCCGCCCAAGAACATAATACCTTTGTGCTATTTTTATGTGAATTTTTACATATCTTTTCTTGTTCCTATGTGGACATTCCATGGTTATATCTAGAATTAGTAGTGCATAACCTAGTTGTGCACAAAGAGGAAAAAAGCCTATAAAATAAAATCTCGAAAGATGCATCCTCACATTGCCTTATTAGCAAAAGAAGAGCTAAAGAAATTATTTGCAATAGGCTTCATCAAGCGTCATTGATTATTCAAATTGGATTTCAAACACAAAGTCCTTGTATAGAACAAACCCATTAGTATTAGAATCTTAACATATTTTAGATATATAAATAAGCTTGTCAAGAACGACTTTCCTCTTCCTAACATCGACATGATTTTTGACTCAACAACTGGTTATGAAATGTTATCACTCATGGATGGATTTTTAGGGTGTAATCAGTTTAAAATTGTTGAGGAAGATCAACATGAGATAGATTTTTACAACCCCATAGGGGACATTATTCTATCATGTCATGTCATTCGGCCTCAAGAATGTAAAGAATGTAGGCACAACATATCAATGAGATATGATTATCATCTTTCACAATATGCTCAATGACATAAGGGAAGACTATGTGGATGACATCTTTGGTAAATATAGCACTATATAAGATCACCCAACTATCTTATGGTGCATATTTAAGCGTCTTAGATATTATATGGTTTAACTCAAACCAAGAAAAAAATTTCGGGTTCTTATCAGAAATTTTTTATGTTTTATTGTTTCAAGGAGAGGAATTGAAGTAGACCCTACAAAGGTATTGGATATAAAATAAATTCCTCCTTCTAAGAATATCATAAAACTATGTAACTTGCAATGGAAGATTCAAGCAATCAGAAGATTCATCTCCCAATTCATGAGATAAGTACCATTCATTTACGCTATTCTCGAAGAAAGATGTTGACTTTCATTGGGGTCTAGAACAATAGAAAATGTGTTATTTTCTTAAGGAATATCTATATAAACCCCCTTTTCTAATTCCACCTACCACATGCAAACCACTACTATTGTACATTTGTAATACTCATTTTTCAATTGGTGCACTATTGACCTAATATGATATAGATAAGAAAGAAAAATTTGTTTACTACCTTAGTCATATGTTGATTGCTTACGAGCTCAACTACCCACAGATTGAGAAGGCTTTCTTGGCTATCATTTTTTCTTTTCAAAAACTTCATCATTATTTGCTAAATAATAATACCAAGCTCATATCAAAATTTGACCCATTGAAATACTTATTATCAAAACCCACACTTATAGGAAGGATGACCAATTGGATCATCCTACTTAGTGAATTTTTATTGATTACATCCATCGAAATCAGTTAAAGGGTAAGTGTTGGTGGATCAACTAGTGAATCCCCTTTTCTAGGTATTGAACCATTGAATCTGGAACTTCCAGATGCTTCTACAATGTACCTTGAGGATTCCATTACATGGTAGATGTATTTTGATGGATCCTTTACTTTTCATGGTTTAGGAGTAGGATTTGTGCTCATTACTCCATTAGGAGACCTGATTCCACAAGCGTTTATACTTGGTTTCCCATGTACCAACAACATAGTGGAATATGAAGCTCTCATTGTAGGGATGAAAATATCTATACGATGGGATATCAGGAAGATCAACGTAATTGGTGATTCCATGTTAATCATCAAATAAGTTACTGATGAATACAAGGTTAAGGATGAGAATCTCATTCCTTACAAGAAATTGGTGGATACATTGAAAGAATTATTTATACATATCACATTCAAGCAGATCCCTAGAGGAAAGAATCAAGCAACGGATGTTATGGCTATAGTTGGTTCTTTGCTATGCATCCCACATGGGAATAATGATATGCCTTTATTTTTGAGCACTTAACTACACCATCAAATGACATGTCGAGTCTTATTTGATATGTGAAGTTGTTGGTACCTATTCCCTTGTTGTTACCTTGACATTTACAATTACCTTCATGACGGAACCTTCCCTCCAGACATTTCCCATTATGTGAAATGAAACTTTATCCAACGCATAGCTTGCTACACTTACTTAGGGAACTCTTTACCGTGAGAGGCTATGACAGAATCACATTGTCTTAACTCGGATGAATCTATATTAGGGGTTAAGGATGTGGATAAAGGAATCTATGGATCCCATATAAGTGGGATAGTTCTAGATAAAAAAATACTAAGAGTAGGCTATTATTGTCATACCATGGAGACTGATTATTGTAAGTACATAAAGAAATGTTTGTTATGTCAGAAATATGGAAACTTGATACATACCCTGGCATAATCATTGCAACCTATCACCAAACCATGGCCTTTTTCAAACTCGGGACTCAATTTCAATTGTAAGCTGACCCCTACATCCTCTGATGGCCATATGTTCATTATTACTTTCATTAAGTACTTCACAAAGTTGATAGAGGTTGTTCCTCTCACCTATGTCACTGGTGCAAAAATATCCAAATTCATAATGAACCATATCATTTACCAATATAACATCCCCTCTTGCCATTGTAGTTGACAATGGTAATTCATTCAAGAACAAAATTGTGAAGGCATTGTGTCAATGCTTTCAAATCTAACTCAATAATTTAACCCCTATTACCCTCAAGGTAATGGATAGGTGAAGCCTCATATAAAACCATTTTTCATACTATGGAGAAGATGTTAAATAAAATTGTTTGTAATTGGCATTTACAGATTCATCCCACCCTCTGGGCTTATAGAACATCCATCCGCACCCCTACTAGTGTTACTCCATATTCCCTAGTTTTTCAAAGAGAAATTTTGTATTACCCCTTGAGATTGACATCCCTCTTTGTGCTTAAAGATAAGAGATTACTTGGATAAAGAGGGTGATATAGAGTGGCTCGACTAGTAGACCTAGAGCTACTGGATGAAAATCACCTTCATGCCCCTGATCACCTAAAAGTGTATAAGAATAAAGTGCGTCAAGGTTATAACAAAATAATGACACCTCACCAATTTGAGGTAGAAGACCTTGTTCTACAGAAAATCAGTTTAATACCACCAAGGATCATGAAAAGAAAGGTAAGTTTGAGCCTAACTGGTTAAGGCCATATGTTGTGGTCACTAAATTTGGTTCAGGTGCATAGAAGCTTGTTGAATCTGATGGTGATGAACTCGGGAACCCATGAAATCCACACATCTCAAGCATTTCTATGCTTAAGTATGGGGCCCCTCAAATATTTGAAAATAAACAACATATATATATATATATATATATATATATATAATTAGAAAAAGTAAAGAGAAATCAATGTGTCTAAGTGTGAAAACCAAACAATTCTAGAACTTTGGACAAGTCTTTTGGTGAAAAATGGTTTCCGGTGCCATTGAGGGCCCATTTTTCACAAGTATCTAATATCTAGGATTACAATGGATTTATCGTAAGCTAGTCTTTTCTTGTGTCTGAGATACTTTTGAGCCTATCCCTCTTGGCCTTGATCTCGACTAATCCTACTTTTGTATGAAAAGAGTTTTCCTTTGTACATTCCCATCTAACACTAGGGAAACTTTGCATCATCACTTCTTACACATACACATGGAATTCTTCCCTTGTACATCCCATATATCATTGGGGGCATCCATGTTTCTTTGTTTTCTTGCACATAGCTTCAAAAACTTCTATAAAATCACAAAAAAATAATATAGATTTTGAAAATAAAAAAACATTAAAATATGTTTAGTTGAAAAAATAAAAACATTCAAATATGTCTCATAGAAAACTCAAAAACAATATAACATTGTCTCGAGATAATACCAAAAACAACACAAAACATTTCAAAATTGTCCCATAAAAACAAAGTAGTAGTTTTCTTACTTTAGTTTTTTGTTTGTAGATAGTTTTGTTGGTTTGCCTTTTTGTATTGTGCTTTAATAAGATTCATTTTCTTAGTTTGATTAAGTGTTACTTTAATATGTTGTGGAGTTCATTGGGTTCATTTTTATCTTGCATGTTTGTATATAGTTGTGTTGTTTTGATTAGATTTGATTAACTTGTGCTTGTCTTGTTTGCTTGTACAGTTTGTTATCATATCATCATCAGTATCATTTATCATCACATATCAATAAATACTAAGCCACATCATAATAAAAATTAAAATTAAACATGTATGCTAAGATAACATCATATAATATCATCAATTAGGGAAAAATGGATTATATTTATCCCCCCTCCTCATAGACCATAATAAAAACATGGGCTAAACATGTTATCTCATAAACACAATATGCAATAAAATAAAAATTCCATCATCATATATCCATATCAAAATCAATGTCCATGTACAAAATGTGTCTTGATATACATCAGATACAATATAGGCCATCATGGGCATGGATAAAAATGTGCCTTCATCTCGAGGCATAATAAAAATAATACATATACATCCGATCAAAATTGTGCCTTCATCTTGAGGCATAAATTAAAAAATTACATCGAGTATAATAATCGAGTCAACAATAACTCTCACCCACACTAAGAATTCCTAGATAGGATCTAGGTGGAGGCATCTGTTGAGATGGACCCTTTGGTGGTGAAATCTACTGTGTTGAACCTCCTTGCGAGATGATGGCATCTCAGACTAACTGGCCGACTGAATGGCCTATAATATCTAGATCTAGAATAGATACCAGCCATTTGACTAAAGGTAATGGCCCTCTATCCCTCTATATAGGCCCCATGCTATAACTTTCTATAATATACATCCTCACTAGTGGTTATGGAAAAATCAAAGACTAAGTCCTAAGCACCTGGCCGCCATGGCCACATGCTTGGATCACACCACACTCTCTTTCAATCTAGTAACATCTTCCCAAAGTTTTGTATGTTCAACTTTCCACTATGTCCACTCGTAATCCAACCGGTCCCTCTCGGTTGTGACATATCAGTAGTTATTGCCTCATGGAATCCCGATCTCATGTACCTTGGTCTACCTATCTCTGGGGTGATCTATGCAGTAAACCCCATCCTCCACCTACTAGAATATGTGGTGGAGACCCCCATCCATCTCCTCCATCCCAACCTAGTTCCTTCTATGGAATCACTACTAGAGGTGGTGAGGCTAGCACATGTATAATCACCTATTGTACTACCTATCATACAATAGGTATCCGCACCTATAGATGTTACTACGATTATAGATGTGGTTGTGCTATTATATGTTGCTATGGAGGAATTTGTGGAGGAGGAACATATGGATATAATGGAACCTATACCAATAGAACTCCGTAGCTAGGATGGCCCTTTTCTATTACTCCTACCTTGTCCTCAACAAATCCCAATCTGCTTTATCTCTCGAGCCGTGCCATGTAAATCATGTGTTGATGTCGCTACACCAACATCTATGGATTAATAAAGTATGGAAATCCACAAGGGAAATAATGTAGCATGCCAAGGACCATAATTTGGCATGGTCCTGTGGTCAAGAATCTACGGTCGTGCTACTTATTGTTGTGGGACAGCTCCTCAAGCTATTTTGGGCTCATCGTTGTCTAATTTGAGGCCCAAAATCAAAATTCTCCCACACTCTGCATGCTTACCACACATCGTCACTGGAATGCCCTATACATGGCCTAACTTTTTTGTACTCTTTAGACCATGTACCACATGGTTATGTAACTATGGATTCCAATAATGAAGTGGTCTACCTCTGCAGTGCTAAGCTCAAACATCCTCTCCACCGATATAATCTATAGGGTTGTCAAGTGATCATACGAAGTTGTAGGTCATCAAAATATTTCCTATAGTATCCAATATCCACCATGTGTGAGAAAAATCCTCATCCACTGGCTCCCAACCCATGCAAAATGGCTCGTTTGGAGCCTTGACTTATAAGACTCCATATGGGTGACCGATAGAAATGTGTTCCTAGGCCTAGACCTATACCAAGGTAGATTGTCCCATGCTCCTCATGCCTTGATATGCTATCAAGTGTAGGTCAAATTACATGTGGGCCAATATTCCCTAAACCTAGTAGAATACCTCTCCATTCATAAGTTGGCATGTAAGTCATATCAATCCAAGTGGGAAGTGTGTACCCATCTTATTAGGCAACAAGAAGCTACTGACAAGAGCCATCAAATAAATAGGTATCCATGCAATTTGTCTATCTATGAAACATCTATAGAGAAGCTCTATCATACCCTTCTAGGGTATGTTTCAAGTAAAAACATGTCTCATATATAATCCATAATACGGCTGCAATCTCCATCATAAGTGACAATGCTCCCCTAGATCGGGACTTGGTGGATCTACCATATTTCCTCTAAGGTGACCATCATCTCTCCGGTCATTGAGTCTAAAATTTTGGCTCTCACTCTATCATATCTCTTGTAAGGAAGTTAAGAGGGCATGATCTAGTGTGATATGACGTAATCTTGTAATATACTTCAAGCCTATGGCCTCCAAGGTCATAATATCAATAAAATCTTCTCTAGTTGTGTGAATGTGTGCTTATAGGGTCTAAGGAACCCATTCCACTCATGTACATCCAAGTTACACAATCTCTCCTAAAATATTTCCCAACACATATGATTAACATAATTTCTTCTACTAATGTCTTCCTAAGATGTTCTAATTCTTCGAACAACATTCTTCTATTCATTTCCAGGTTTTTCTAAAAATATGTAAATTTCTTCTAAAACTTTTGTAAGGCCCGAGTGTTGTGCTGGTCTTAGAATTTTTCACTAGCACAAACCATTCAAGATAATCAGTGCAAACATGTGCTACTACATGCCTTTCTACACTAACTTGTTCATTATTGTACTAGCACAATCATGTGCTAGTTCATGCCTTTATGTGCTAACTTTTTCATTCTTATACTAGTGCAAGCCTGTGCAAAGACAACCCTACGATGCATGCCATTAGCTTATTCATTTTAGTGTTAGCATAACCCTAAATAAAAAAAAATTCTATGATAACTTATCTAGATTGAAACTAGTGCAAGCCTGGTTATGCTAGTGCAGCCAAAGGCTTGTGCTAGTGTCATCCTATCATTTTCCCTTATAATAAATGTTATTAAATGAACTTAAAATTAAAAACATTTGGTTTACATACTAATGCACCATCTACTTGAGGCCTTATGTACTCTCAAAATCGGTCTACACGGTGTTTGTACTCTCCAAATTGTGCCATGTCTCTCAAATGTTAGAGAAAATACCCCGTTAAAACTCAAAAGGGTAGGGTAATAATACTCATGTGATGGATTTTACCTCTTCTAGCCTTGCTATTTATAGTCATTTTTCCCTAATTTGTCATTTTTATTTCCCCCAAGGGGCTAGATGACTATCATGATTCTTCTACATTCTTCTTGTTATGTACTAGCACTCATCGGGATGATTATTTTTATTAAATCACCATTTTTCACCTGTTTTCGCTCGCTACGTTAGGGCATGCTTTTTGCTTCATGGCAACCTTTTTTGCTACATGGGGCATATTTTTGTTTTCCAATGATTTTCGGTGACATACCATATTGTTTTCATTCTGTATATCATTTTCTTCTTAAAATTCAAAAAATCCAAAAAAATTGTTAAATTCAATTTTTTTTTTCAAAAAATGGGTAAAAAGAATACACGTAGCTAAATCTTTTATCGGACACATTTTTTCAAACATAGAAATTTGTCCTACAAAGCATTTTTCTGTCCTCGCTCGTCGTTCTTGCAAAATGACTCGTAGATCATTTTGATCTGTCTCCATTAATAAAATCAGTTTTCTTACTATGTACTCAGTACTCTTTGGCACAACGAGTTGTTGGGTACTATTTCATAATGCACAATTAATTTTTCATAGGACCCCTATGTCCTTTGTTTTATTCACTTTGTATGTATCCTTGCTTGGGGTGCCATTTTTAACCCTTTTCGTTAACTCAAACATTTGGGAACTAAAGCTTGATAACAAAAACATTAGTGCAACTATCTTGAACATTGTTTGTTTGAGTATGTGTGTTTGTACTTGTTTTCCTATCAGGTTAGCTTGTTTACTTTCTCATATTGCATTACGTTATGTATGTTGCATTGAGTTAGTGTTTTAACAATGAACAAATGTTAGTATTATATCTTTTCATGTTATTTTACACTTTTGTTGTATGCATATATTTTAATAAGAGTTGATGATGTAGATCATATGAGAAAAGTGATGAAACAAAGTTGTTTATTGAATGAGTTGGATGAAAAACTATTTCCATATTCTTCACTATCATGTCTTATCACTATAAATTTTTCTTCCAAAACACCTAGGGCAATAGGGATCATTTTTATCCCCCCTCCCCCACCTTGTTTCTTCTATCTATTTCCTTCATATTTTCAATCGTCGATCAACCTCTTCTATCACCCCATCAACACTCGAGGGGAAATTCTTTCAAAATTTACTTTTTTATACTTTTCTACTATCTTTAAAGTGGCATCGCTTACGCCACCCCAAAGAGGGGAAAATGTAGACACCTAAAATATGCTTACATAGTTTTATTAATAAAATTGTACTAATTATCCTCTTTCCTATCATTTCTATTATAATTAGTGATTTCCCACTAATTAACTAATGTTTCCCTCTATTTTGGTCAATTAATGATGCTTCATTAATTAACTAGCCTTTATCACATTCCGGATGCCAATTAATGACACTTCGTTAGTTATAATCCTCTTCCAATTGATTAATTAACTATTATGAGTTAATTAATCTTTTTTAATAATGTATTTAATGAATAAACCTTTTTATTGGCTAAATCCCTCTTTCAAATGCTTCAAATCATATCAAATTCATCCTAAATCACTTCCAAATAGTCTAAAAAGCTTATTCTAGCCCATTAATTAATCCTAGTTGATTAATTAAATCACCCCCAACTTGCATGAGTTACTAATCGCTTTGTGTTAATTCCTCTAATCAAGCTTAATAAGTCTAAATATACTTTATCCTTTATCCCACATTCATTGGGATTAAAGCTTCTCCCAAATTGGAAAACTATATAAAGGACCTATTAGAATTTGAGGATTCTAATAAATACGGATTTAATCAACTTACATATTACACAATGTTACAATAAATATTTAAATAAAGATTACATCATAACATAACTAAATAAAGAAATACTTATAGGAAATAAATAAAACAGGTGACACAGTATTTATAGTGGAATACCTGAATAGGGTAAAAACCACTTTGAAAATAACCTTTTACTTTAGAGAACTTATTTTACATCTAGTAAGATCATCTCCTCCTTTGAAACCCTATCTACCAAGGGTAAAAACCAGATCACTTAATTTACACACCTTTGATATATTTCCCAAATATATGAAATGAGGACCTAAAGTCCTTTTTATATAAGGTGATCGGGTATGTCTCCCGACCCACCTTTTCAACCTAAAATAGTTGACACATACACCTAGGTTTATAATATTTAATATTATAAATATAATCATTTCATGATATTAAATATTTAACCTAAAGTATATACCTAGGTTAGCATATTTAATAATAGAAATATAAATATTTCATATTATTAAATATTAAACTATATATTAGTGATGACCCATATACATTAAGGGTTGGCTGGACCACTTAATCATTATGTTCTAACGTAACCCTCCTACACCCTTTAACACCTACACCACACTTTGAATAGTGGAAACTATAGGCATAAGATAAAGGCATTCTCCATTGTTTGAAATAGCTCCTTCATCCTTGCATCCATTCTCTCATTATTGAGTAGAATGGAATATCTAAGTATGGCCTTGTAGCCATTTATTGGTGATATCCTTCCCTCTCTTTGCAGAAAAACACACAAATTTGATTTCTCATGATCTAAAGAGGCTCATGCTTAGTAGTAATCATACATTACAAGAGTAGGAATGGTTAGCATTAGATGATTTCATTCATGTTTATGCATTAGAGTAGCTAATTCCTTTAAGATTTTATCTTGATGTTCTTATTAGATTAAATTTTCTTTGAAGATACTTGGTGTTAGTTTCATTCAATTAGCTTAGTTAGTTTAGTATGCATACATGATGAATTGTGACCTTTGAACATGAGAAAAATCTTCCTGAACAATCCGTGAAAAGTTACCATTCCTTTGAATATGTTTCCCTTCGATGATGATAAAAATCCTTTACATACGATGAACATATAATTGTGACTTTTGAATGAGTGTTTAAAAACACTTTGTTTGATATTTCAAGAAGTGAATTCAAGATTCCTTGCAGACAATTCTCATGATGATACTTTATTACTTATTGTGCTTTTCTAAAAAAGATTTATCATGGAATGATATCCTTTATAGTACACATTGAGCAGAAAAGTGATGAGCACCGATGAGTATACCATTGACGACAATGGAGAATGCTCCTTGTGTGACCTCAACTTCATGTGTCCTAGAGCACTTACTATATATGGAAAGAGGGAGTTGCTTATTTTTAGTAAGTGAAAGAATTCACCTTTCTGGATCCCAACTAATGATGTTAGCCTGAATGATTACCCCTTTGTGCACTCCTTCCTGCAGAACTATTGTTTTGATATGACTTACTATTAATAGTAAGCACCCATATAGGAGACTTACTATTTTTAGTAAGTGGTGATTTTGACCATTTTTACCGCACCAAAGAGATTAGCTTTCTCAATTGTCCTTGTATTCACTACTTTATTCCTGACTACTTCCTGGGATGACTTACTATTTATAGCTAGTACCCATATAGGTAACTTACTATTTTTAGTAAGTGGTTATTTTAACTATTTCTAGCAATCGCTTTACCATTCTAATCTTTTGATTATCTTCGGTGCACTTGTCTTCACTGCAACTACTTTTGGTGATGGCTTATTAAAATAGTAAGTACCGTGTAGGAAGAATTAATATTTTTGGAAAGTGGGATTCTAGGTATCGGTTTGTGACGAAAAACTCTTCTCAAATGGGTTTTTTTATAACAAAGGCTCTTCCATATTTTTAGCTCAAACTCGCTTACTGATTGAGAGATTTTAAAATTGTAAATTTTTACCACAAAATGTTTCTTCACTACTAAAAAAATTGGGGAATGTCTAAATATTTCACTTGCATCCTCATATCCTCTAAAAATCTAAATGTCTCGTAAAAAATGGAACTGCAATTTGTTTGATATTTTGTGAAATATGATTGAAATTGTCTCCACTGACTTCGAAGTTTTCAGGACACAAATCTTTATTTCTTCTTCGTTTGAATCAATTATTATTATTATTTTTATAGATCGTTGAAGCCTTCATGGAATCATTTGAGGATAAAAATCTTGGATTTAATTTTTGAACAACATTTTTCGGCATTCTCGGCAAAGACTGGAGGTGTGGGGGATGAAAAATGGTGAAAATGGCTAAGTCCCCACATTTAAATAGCATTAAAAAGGAGGGAAAAGGGTAGGGTGAATTTTAATTACCCTCATGTCCCTTCTTTAAGGTGAAAAGGGGACATAAAATTCTTCCTTTCTCTCATGGGGACAAGTGGTTAATTTTAATTTGTTGTTGAGTTGAGAAGGGGCCGGAACGGAGCACTTGGGAGATGAGACATGGTCAAACGTGTGACCTAGAGGATAAAAGGGGGTGGCACATATTTCTATGTTCCACATTTCCCTCTTAAAAAGGGACAAGGGGTTCAATACAATGTGCCTTTCTCTATAGAGGATAAGTGTCGCATATGTGTGCATGTATACTTTGCTTAATGCTAAATCAAATGAAGCAAGAACTACCACCTAAAATAGTTCTACAATTTAGATAAAACAAAGCATAAACACCATCAAGATAGAGAACTAAGAAAGATCTAAACTAACATTATAACTTTAAAAACATGAGATCAAAACTATGCATGCTATTTTAACATCTCTACTCTCCTAGATTACTAACAAGAATGAATGGACATATTTAGCTCCAATGGCAATCAAAAATTGCTTTGTTTGATCCTTAAAGAATGCAAGAATAGGAAGCTTTAGCTCTTAACAATGGTGACCTCTTAAGAAAACAAAAGGCAAGCTCTTAGTCTCTTTGCTATATGCTTTGCATTTTCTCTCTTAAGAAGTTTAGGTGTAGGTATAAAGGTAGAAGGAGGGCTCCTTATATAGCCCAATGGATAAAGGAAACACTTCATCCCTTTGCATGTGGGATAAAGGTAAAACATGATTAGGAATGGATAAGGTTGCTTTATTAAAGGTAACCTTACTTTAGAAGGGTTTAATTTATGCTAGCAAGTCATGGGAGTTGGGGGTGTTTTAATTAATCAAAGGTGATTAACTAATAGGTAGATGTAAGCTTATAAAGATAATTAGAGGAATATTAGTATGATTTAGGCTATTAGAAGGGGATTAAATCAATTAAATATTGATTTATTGGTTAAATGGAAGGGAAAGATAATTAATTAATAATAATTAATTAGTCTAGGTAGAAGGGGTGATTTATTAATGGAAGGTCATTAATTAGGGTATTTTTGGATAGGAGACTTAATTAATTAGCTTAGTGTAATTAATTAATGATGATATGAGGGAAAATGAGAGATTTTGATGATATGTCATTGATTTGCGAGAAAGACGATAATTAAAGCAATTTAAGTATTTAAATTGCTTGGGCGTAATTATGGGTGTCTACATTTGCCCCTGTTTGGGGTGGCGTAAGTGACGCCACTTCAAAGATAGTAGAAAGGTGAAATTTTGAAGGGATAGAAGAAAAATTAGTAGGAGGGAGAGATGCCCCCTTGAGTGTCGATGGGGTGATGGAAGAAGCCGATCGACGATCAAAAAAGGTGAGATATAGGCAGAAGAAGGGGGACGAGGCAGGATGCCTCAATGAGAGGGAGAATTAGGGGTGAAAGGGAAGTGGTGTAGAAGAAATATGGATGAGGAGGTGAAGAGCTTAGCCTCTAGCTGCGTATTTGTTTGAAATAATTTAGATGTCATCATATTTCATAGAACTACGTCATTGGTCCTTATGAAAATATAAGCATACGACAAAGGTAGAATGACATGAAAAGCCATAATACCAAAAATGTCTATTACTGAAAATACCAACTCCACGTAACATACAAAAATGCAATCCAATACGAAAAGGAAACAAGCTCATCTAACAGGGAAAACAAGTACAAACGCACATATCCAACCCAACAACGGTCAAGACAGTTGTACAAATGTTTTGTTATTAGTGCTGGAGAGATCCAAAAGTTCATGATTGACGAAAAGGGTTAAAAAATGATTCCCTAAGCAAGGATACATGCAATGGGAAATAAAAATGGACACGGGGTCCATGAAAAGCATTTGTGTGCAACGAAACAACATCAGGCAACCAAAAGTGCCCTAGAGTATAGATGAAGTAAGCATCCTAGCTTTTGTTGATGGAGGTAGATCAAGATGATCTGCAAGTCACACACATGAACAAGTGAGAACCAAAGAGTGATGTTTGGTAGATGATATTCAATTTTTAGAAGTTTTTCTGAAACATATTTGAATGTTTTTGATGATTTTTTTTCTAACATATTTGAATGTTTGGTTGATTTTAAAAGTTTTATGAAATTATGTACAGAAGACAAGAAAGTGTGGATGCCCCCAACGGTAGATGGGATGTACAAGGGCATAAGGCCACGTGCGTGCACGTAAAGGTGAAGATGCAAAAATGTCCCAACGATAAGGTGGGAGTATTCAAAGGTAAACTCTTCGTAGGTAGAAGCGGGACCCAAGGCCATGATGGATGGAGGTTCAACATGATGATGAACATAAACCAATGAAATGTTGGGAAGAAGCAAGGATTCCCCTAGCGTAAGTTGGCCTAAGAGCACGTGATAGAAAGGAAGGAGAAGATTATTTTTTTGGAAGGGGACAAAGGTGTCTGCAAACATGGAAAACAAGTAACCTTATACACATGGATGTTTTGAACGAAGTAGAAGAATGATGTGAATGATATGAATGTAGCTTAGAAGCCTCACGAGGAATAATTGATTAGCCAAAGGCACAAATCATGAGACAAGATATGGACTAGAGTAAGAGTCTGAACAAGGTCAAAAAATACACTTGGTAACATACTAATCTTGTTTACTCATAGAGATCCGGTGTGTACACGTAGAGTTTATTACCTCTTGAAGTGAAGATTTAATAGACAACAAGTGAAGAGACACTAGCCAATGTGTAGGAATGATTTATTATGAAAGGCAATTTTGTGAATGGATGGTGAAAGGATAGCCGTACATTGCTCCGCTTATCACCAAAGGCCCATAGCCCCGATGGAGATGTATTTGATTATAATCACAACATTGCTCTATTTCTAGTCATCGCGCATCCATAGCCCCATAGATATTATTGGAAATACCCCAAGAGAGAGTTATATATCAATTTGCTTTTGCTTTGTAGCTTTTAGCTTTTGATTTTTGATTGTTTTTTATTCTTTTTCTTTCAAAACTTATTTCAGCTCTCTTGTTTGCGAAGGGGTTAAGAACCATTGATGGCTCATGGAAGGAGGTGGAAGTGATTATGATGACGACATTGGCTAAAGTGTCAACAAATATGTCTAAAATTTCTTCACAACAAGTTTATTAGATGTTTGAATGTGATAGATCTCCATGAGGTCACCATTCTTTAATTTACTAAGGTGATAAAAGACCAGGGCAAACGGATACCATAGAGATAAATGTCGTAAAATGTGTGTGAATAAGCTAACCAAAATATCACCGAAGGGATGAAAATGGTAGGAAGACTTACGGAAGAATAACAAGGAAGGAAGAAAGAAATATCCATGTGTACGCAAATTCCATCGATCGCAATGTTTGATCTTTGTACTTTTGATTTTTGTTGTTTTTTTTTCATGTATTTTTGTATTTTTAATGTTTTTTTTTTTAGATTTTTTATATTTATTTATTTTTTATTTTTTATTTTTTTCCATGTTTTTTTGTATTTTTGTATTGTTTTTTATTTTTAGATTTTTGATATTTATTTATTTATTATTATTATTTTTGAACCATTGTTACTAACAAAGTCACTTTGTGTGATAGGATCCAACAACAATGTTTCATGACTTCCTTGATAAGGAAACTAAGCGTGTATGTTTATCAAGAGTCATGTTTTCCCTAATCTCGATGATCGTGGTGAGTTCACACTTAACAAAGGAATGTGATTATCCTGAAACATGGATTTTGTATGCGGGAGCTTGAGTTCCCTATCCAGAGGGTTTATGCACTTTACGCCATACTTGATGGTTATGTTGATGTGCGTTCTTGAATCACGCTTGATTTACAACTTTGAGATTGTTCCAGTTGTTGGGGATTTTGAGCTCTTGAAGTTTTGACTCGAGCTTGATAATGAACCTATTTGGGTTTCTTATAAGCTAATGCTTGATTTTTCCGACCTTGAGAAGGAGAAGAATGCGAACATTTACGATTGATGATAGAATAATAGAAATGGTAATGGGCTTGCCACAACCATTGATAGAAGAAATATGTGATAGATGAAAAGGATACGGTCCAAGAATTGAAGAGGATGGGTTAACAAGAGGTTAGCCACGGATAGAAAGTGAAAGGCTACTAGGATGTGGCCCAAGAATAGAAGAGGAAGGGCTACTAGGACATGACCCATAAATAGAAGACAAAGGGCTACTAGGATGTGGCCCAAGAATAGAAGAAGAAGGGCTACTTTTCAGGATGTGACCCATAGATGTAAGATGATGAACTACCGTGATGTGGCCCAAGAATAGAAGATGATGGACTACTCGGGGTGATCCATACATAGAAGATAAGGGGCTAGTTGGATGTGCCCCAATAATCGAAGATAGTGGGCTACTCAAAAATTTCCCACAAATAGAGAGAGAGGGCTACTAGAAGGTGACCCACACCTAGATGAAGATGAAGGGATACTTGGCATGCCCCCACAAGAGATTGTGATTGAGGAATTATGATAGACGAAGAGTTATTGAGTGATGAGAAGATAGGCCATGGATCTATGCAAGACTAAGGAGTTTCATCACATAATGAAGAATGTGAAGATGGAAGAATAAGAGGAGGATCAAGTTGTATGATCCGAGGCTCTTCCTCCATTTCTTGATCAAAGGAATCAACCTTTTCTCACAATATGCAGACGCATCAAAGTCTAAAGAGAATCCTTTTTGTAATCTACTAAAGCAATATCTTCATATGCCCCTATAAATGCCCCGATTGTTTCTTCATTCGAAAGAGATCAATCGGTATGAGTTTTTGATCGATCCTAGGGGTTTATTGGAAGAAATAGGTTCACTTGGTGTGTAAGACTTAGAAGATGTTTGATGATTATTGATAAGAAGATGATGTGGGGGACGAAGAATATGTGTAGCTAGATGTCTCGTGAGTAGAAGAAGGTGGTGTGGACCTACCTATACAATGGTATGTCATATGTAAAATAGTAGGATTAAGTCTAAAGTTTGTAGATTGCGACACATGGGTCGATTCAGATTTTTGTCTCGAAGGACTTTGAGTCACACGAATCTTCACAGAAGGAAGATTCTGTGGGGTGATTGATGAAGAAGGTCCTGCAAAGAAGGGGAGGACTGTGATTCAAGCATTGCACTAGATGAATGATGACAAGGGTCCTGTGAAGAAAGAGAGGACCGTGATTCAAGAATTGTATTATACTTCTTATTGGAGGGATTTGAGTCGTGTATCCTCAAAGGAAGAAGACGTCGTTGGGGCGACTGATAAAAGGGGTCCTGTGAAGAAAGGGAGGACCATGACATAAGAGTCACATTAGATGATTGATGAAGAGGATCCTGTAAAGAAAGGGAGGACCATGACTTAGGAGTCGCATTAGATGACTTAGGAGTCAAATTAGATGAATCGAAATAGTAGTTTGGATCTAAATCCTCAGAAGAGTCGAGAGAAATATTTGGATTAGAATTAGAAGAAGAGTGGGGGAACTTGAATAATAATTTGGATCAGACATGTCCAAATCATACCACCGACTATGAGATGAAGGTGGGGAACGAGTTACCCGAATGGGTTCTCTAGCACGAAGAACCAATCGAGGTTTGGTCATGATGGGCATCCTTTGATGTGAATGCCAAAAGTTGGATTCCTTATTGTCATAAGCATGAGGAACCGTGTGATAATCAGTCATCTCTTGTGTCATTTAAGCACAAATGTCTAGACCTAGATAGTGCGATCAAACTTCTTCAAAGTGAAGAAGGCTCCATGCCGATTTGGGCAACACAATGGCAACCAACTAGACATTCATTATGTACGGAGATGCGTGTGTGATTTTCCGAAGGGGGCTAAGGAAAATAAACATCGTGATGACGCAATATTGATGAGATCAAAAGGGATTGTCCTAGAAAACAAGTTTTCTAAATGAATAATCATAAAGAACAATCACAAAAGTGTGAAACACAAAGCCAATCAACAAGGAACTACTCCGTATGAAAATGCAATGCAAAGATGATCAACAAGATGTTTTAACTTATGCCAAGTTCAAGGAAATGATCAAAATGTAAGTAAAAACAAGAATTCAATGCAATCTCCCAATCAAGATATATGATGAGCAAGGTCAAACTTGATTAAGACCTATATCTCAAAAAGTACCAATTACAATTCATGAATGACACAATAATATCACCAAGATATACTAACCCACTTTGCGAGAAAGTGAAGTATTGATATCAAGGTGTTATTGATATAACATGGACAAATGGTAACACCTAGCACTCTTTGAAATTGAGGTAACAATAGAACCAAACTAAAAATCTCAAAATATAGTTAAAAATGTGTGCAACGTGTCAAGATGACAATATAGGTATTTATGTCGAGTTTACTAGAAACAAAACGTAAATATCGAAATTGTAGTGATACGATCCAAACAAGCTAACTCTTCTAAGGATTTCCGTGGTGATGAACCATGCCTAACTAAAATGACAACCTTAACATGGGTATCAAGATCACAATGGCTACCAATGACGTGAAAATGCCTCCGCACACTTTAGATGTTTAACTAACCCAACCGCAAACATGGATGGGTGTAAACAGACATAAAAGTGAGAGAAACAATCAATTGGTAACACAAAGGTAGTCACCCTTCTTTTGATCAACAAAGTGTCAAAATAATGTGAAGGAAGTAAATAAAAAAAGATGAAAAATGTTGGCTTCACTTGGCAGAGTTTCGCCTTGCCCTAAGGCAAGTAAAAACTAGGCGAAAGTACCACGTCACACGTTTCTCAATGAAAATATGGTTCACAACTCAACACTGTTTTAGAATGGTCAAAGTGGGCTCCTAGCCAAAGTATATTCTCCTAGGTGGTTCTCTCACCCTAGGTGTTACAAAGTTGCCACGAGCGAGCACGATTTACCCAAAAATTCACACTAACTAGTTTGGGAGTATCTCGGCTTTACTTTACCCCCTTCAAGAATAAAGGCTAGGCAACCAATGCATCTACGTGTACTATCAACGGGGTCAATCCACATGGACAACCCGTAACACTATCTCACAAAGGAATCACTAGTCAAGTAGGTAGTGCGAGCACTTCCCGTTTCGTCCCACAAGGTTCCCTCTTAACATGGACTACTTTGGGGTTCCTAGAACCACCCCCATTGTTGTAGCTTAAGATGTTATGCCAAAGGTGTTATGGTCCAGTTGAGTGGAGAGGGACGTACCCTTTTCCAAAACCTACAATATAATATTTTGAATATGTTGTTCTTTTTATCTTGTTTAATTAGGTGTGATTTTTTGAACACCTTTTGGCAACCCGTATAACAACCGTATTAGTAGTTTTTGATTTCATTTTCGATTCCTCCTTTCTTTGAAAAACTTTTTTAGGTCATGCACTCAAGCGTTAGTAGTTCTCCAAGAAAATCACATTATTTAAAAGAGGATTAAGAGTTGATTTCGATTCTCAAGATCATCCAAGGATGTAAGAGAAGAGCATACACAACAAATAATCCAACTAAAAAGTAAAGAAAATATTTTCAATCAATGAACCATACAAAATTCTTGATAAATGTTCATTCCCTAAACCAAAAGTGAAAGATGAAGTTTCCAATTTACCAAATGTTATAAAATGAAGACTAACGTTGTTTTTTATTCTTAAGATCACCCTAAGGTGCAAGAGAAGAGTATACACAAAATTTATCCCAACTATATAGAAATGGAAAACTTCAAATCAAAGGACCATTGAAAAATGCTTTGTAAAAGGTTCATTCCTTAATCAAAATGAATAATCAAATTTCCAAGTTTAATCCCAATGTTAAAAATATAGAGATAAAAGTTTTTTTGATTCTCAAGATCACCAAAAGGTGCAAGAGAATATCATACACATGCTTTGGTCTAAATCGAGTAAACATGGAAATACAACATTCATCAAAACATTAGACATGTTAGAAAATGACCAGCTTTAAACTAACGAAAAACCTATAATTTCTATAAGTATAAATCCCTAATTTATGTTTTTACTACATAGTTAATTTCAATACCTTTCCAACACAAAAAAATGGAGTCATTTCAGAGTACATTAGCAAAAATTATGGCCTTCAAAAAGATGGGTTACGCATATGCTCTTATGCTCACGGGTATGCACTTGACATGCACTCAAAAAATGTAAAAAAAAAAAACGTCTCTTAATCTGCAAAATGGGTAAAATTTTCCAACCAAGATTCAATTTTGACAACAACCCATCACATCAATATATGAATAGAAGACTCAATGCTATCAAACATTAACATACATGCTCAAGAATTTAAAATTTTCAAGAAATTGACAAAACTAGCATGTAGAATGATGAAAAAGTAAGCTCTAAAAATGAAAACATGATGAAATCTTGAAATTTTCTCACCAAGATTAAATTTTGATAGAAACCCACCACATTAATATGTAAATAGAAGACTCAACACTATCAAACACTAACCTACATGCTCAAGAATTTAATATTTTCAAAAAATTGACAAAACTAGCTTGTAGAATGTTAAAAAAGTAAGCTCTAAAAATGAAAACATGGAGAAATCTTGAAATTTTCCTATCAATTCCAATTTTGACAACACTTCACCTCCTTTATACCTACAAGGAAGACTCAACACATGCAAACTCAACAAAACAAGTTAAGAAAAATAAGTTAGATCAACATGTGAAAAACAGGTTAGTAACCAAAAATGAAACTTAACTACAAAACTTGAAATTAAGTGCAAAGGACAATGGAGTAAGTCCCATCAAAGTGCCAAATGTGTGCATGTATACTTTGCTTAATGCTAAATCAAATGAAGAAATAACTACCACCTAAAATAGTTCTACAATTTAGATAAAACAAAGCATAAACACCATCAAGATAGAGAACTAAGCAAGATCTAAACTAATATTATAACTTTGAAAATATGAGATCAAAACTATGCATGCTATTTTAAAATCTCTACTCTCTAGATTACCAACAAGAATGAATGGACCTATTTAGCTCCAATGGAAATAAAAAATTACTTTGTTTGATCCTTGAAGAATGCAAGAATATGAAGCTTTAGCTCTTAACAATGGTGACCTCTCAAGAAAACAAAAGGAAAGCTCTTAGTCTCTTTTCTATATGATTTGCATTTGCTCTCTTAAGAAGTTTAGGTGTAGGTATAAAGGTAGAAGGAGGGCTCCTTATATATCCCAATAGATAAAGGAAACACTTCATCGCTTTGCATGTGGGATAAAGGTAAAACATGATAGAATGGATAAAGTTGCTTTATTAAAGGTAACCTTACTTTAGAAGGGTTTAATTTATGCTTAGCAAGTCATGGGAGTTGGGGTGTTTCGCACATAATTTTGTTCCGAATAAAGTTACTTCTATCTTTTCATTCTCTTGAGAAATAGATAAGGGTTAGGGCTAGGAGGAATACTTGTTGAGTGTTGGGAAGGTGTGCACGTGACTGGCGTCGAGAGATCGGACCGATTGTGAAGAGCTCTTTTTGTCTAGGAAGGATTACCTATGAATAAGAATGCAAGACGACTAGATTTTCATTAAACAATAAGTGAGGGAACTACCTTAGGCCCAGAAATATTACACTTCCTTTCGAAGGTGGTGGTTCCTCTTTTAATACAAATTAATGCAAATGATAATAAAGAAGCTATTACGAAATCACGATTTAGGTACCTCGTTACTAAAAGCAATAGAGACTAAACTACCAATAATAAAATGTCATGTTGTTTGTTTGGTCACTAGTTATTGATACGTTCAGATCGAGTCACAGGGATTGACAAGGCTGGATATGAGATTGTTTGGAGGTAAATGGGTGAAAGGTTGGTTTTTGGTATAAGTCACGGTGACCGATGCCGGCCACTAGATAACCTACCTGGTTATAAAACCAATACCGGTAGGGGATGACCGATATCGGTAGGGGCAGTGATTTAGGGAATTTTAAATGGAGGTTGGTTATAAGGTGGTTATGGAGTTCAGAAGGTTGGTAGATGGTTGAGGGGAGTTGTAGGGTGGTAGAGAAGACTCAAAGAGCGAGAAAGCTATCTTTGGGGCAATATAGGGATGGATGAATGGAGGTTAGGTGCGGGGTACTGCCGGGTGGTAGATCTAGGAGTGAGCTTATAATCACTATGAATCAAAAGTTCACAAAGTAGTGTCTAGGAGCATACAAGGTAATAAAAGAGACTACTTACTAGTTTCTGATGCAAATATAGGTCCAAGGAATGCAAAGGGCAAAGGCAAGGCTCGGTTGGGATGATCCGGCGTGAATCGAAGTGAGCTAATGAAGTTATCCTCTGACTCTCCCAATGTTTGGATGAGTGCAACAGTGATCTAGTTGCTCAGCTACAGTCTTGGGCTCAATACCCTTCTCTGCAATCTCTTCTCTCTTTCTCACTTGTCTCTCTCTTGCCAATCAATTCTGATCCTTTGGCTTTGGTTGGGGGAGGTCATTTACAGGGAACCGATGGCGGTTGCCTAACCGACGCCGGTCGAGTAGGGACTGGCGTCAGTTAAGTAAAAGTTGGCTATTTTTAGTAGAATAGCCAACTTTCCCTCCTTTTCTCCCAAGGGGTCAGTTGTGGGCTTGGTCAAGTCATTATTAGGTTCATTTTGGTGCGGGTGAGGGCGATGAGTCATGGGTGTGGGTCTAGACCAAGTTATAGGTCTTAATTAGGTTAGTTTAGGGTTAGGGATAGGTCATGGTGAGGTGGCGAGGTGAGGTGGCAGGGTTGGAGATGTGGATTTATTAATTATAAGGTAATTAATAAATAATTAAGTGTGTAAGGTTTAGGTGGTGAGGTAAGGTTAGATTGCGAGACGAGATGTGAGGCACAGGGTGTCGTAAGACCCAAATTTGTCGTCTACATTTGCCCCTTGTTGTTGTGTAGCTTGTCGTGTAAAGCTACACTGAAAATAATAAGAAGTGGTTTCCCTAGTTAAGGGTATAGGTAATCCCCCTCAAATATATCACAAATTGAGGTGACGTGAAATTAGGGATAGGGTTGATAAAGGGTGAATGATGATGAGATGATGGTAAGATGGTGGGGTAAGCTCAAGAAGCGACGCACGTTGAAATGTAGTAGTGCGACCAGTGGTACATGATTTGAAGAGCAAACAAGCAATTCATAGGCAAAGGTCAATATTTTATCCAAACAAGGTTGATATAATCTTGGTATCCAAGGCATAGGAAGTAGCTCCAAGGGATATAACAGGTAAGGTACCGGAATGTTTAGGCATGTTCAACAGTACAAATGGTTGGTTTGGTTGAGATAAATGTCACGGTCTCGGTCTAGGCAAAGGTGGTCGGCTGATCAATTCAAGTATCCTAGTCATGCTAAAACACAAATACGTGAGCTTGATTAAACAAACAACCACATGATGGGTGGATAGAATCGTAATTTGTGGGCCTCGGTTGAGGTACTTAATTGGTGTGGCCTTGGGTCGGGCCGATTGGTTGGGTTCGGCCGTGGGTCGGGCCGATTGGTTGGTTGCGGCCTTGGGTCGGGCCGATTGGTTGGTTGCGCCTTGGTCGGGGTGATTGATTGATTCTGACCTTGGTCGGGCCGATTGGTTGGTTGTGGCCTTGATCGTGCCAATTTGTTGGTTGTAGGCCTTTGGTCGGGCCGATTGATTGGTTGCGGCCTTAGGTCGGGCCGGGTGGTTGGTTGCGGCCTTGGGTCGGGCCGATTGGTTGGTTGTGGCCTTTGATCAGCCGATTGATTGGTTGCGGCCTTGGGTCGGGCCGGTTGAATTCAAAATAAGGCTATTTAGCAAAGCCGGGGTAGGTGATGTGGTGAAAAATGGAGATTGGTGGATAAGGGCAGGAGTTAGGTGAAGATAAGCAGGTAACCGATATCGGTTATGGGTGACCGATATCGGTTAGAAGACCGATATCGGTCTTCTAGGGCGTGCCCTAACCAATACCGGTTAGAGGTCAAAACCTATAAAAAGAAAAAATGTGGCATGTCATTTTCACATTGTGAATTTGAGTGCCAAAATATATCTTGTTGAGTTTTGAATTGATTGGGGTGAGTGTTTGGGCTGAGTTGGCACTAGTTGAGTGGGTGAGTGAGTTATTAGTAGACCCTCGGAGATCGGGAGGCAGAGCTTGATTGGTTAAGGACTCTGCTGAGGGAGATTTGGAGCCATGGCACAGTGGGAGGAACAGGGAGGTGTTAGAGGTGCTAGAGGAGCTGGACCACCACCACCTATCCCACCACGAAAATGTGTAGTCGTACCGGTAGGCTCTGAACCCCTATTTCTATCAATTTTATGAATTTAGCTGGGATTTGGGTATTGGGGTAGGAACCCAATATTTAATAAAATAATGAATAAATGAAGGTAAACAGTAAAATGGATTGGGTAGATATGTTAGGTAGGTAAAAACGTCATGGTGGGTAAGATTTTAGGAAATTGTGGTGGTAAATTGGGAGAAATAGGAAAAAAGGGGGTTTGGGGGCCATTTTGGGTTCGGCCCCTAAACCCCACAACGATGTCGGTCACTAATCGACCAACATAGATCACGCTTTTAGGTGTAGATTACTAGGTGCAGAGACCGGAGTTGATCATGTAGGGACCGATGGCGGTCGAAGGTGACCGATAGCGGTCACCATGGGGAGGAGGTAGGTTTTGTAAAATTGCTTGGTTTTAGGTGTTGTTTTAGGCGGTTAGGATAGATTATAGGGTTGAGGGGGGAGAAGGTAGATTGGTTGGGTGAGGTGGGTGAATTGGAAATGGGGATTAGGTAGATAAGTTGATTGGGGTGGGGGGTAATTGGGTGGTTGGGGTCGGTTTGGGTAGGATAGGTTATGGGTTGTGTATGGATTGGGAGGGGTTAAATTGGTTGGGGTATGTTTAAAGGGCGAGAGTAGAGTGGGTGGAGTATTGTTGGGATGGTTGGTAGGGTGTGGGATAGGTGAAGGGGATAGTTTAGATTTTTGTTGGGTGGGGTTATTGATGCTGAGGGAAATTAGGTGAGATAGGTTTGATTGGAGTGGGTGGGATATTTAAAGATGGATTGTAGGAGTGAGAGGGATTTATAGATGGATAGGGTAAGATAGGTGGGTGTAGATGTGTTTATAGAGTTGGGTTGTGATTGGGTGGGTGAGTAAGTATAGAGGGTTAGATTGGTTGTTTTGTTAAGGGTAGGCCTAACAGAGTGGGTTGTTTTTGCGAGCACGCCAAAGCCAGTGATTGACCATGCGAGATCGATGCCACCCCTATTGGGTGGATGCGGCCACATATGACCGTAGAGCGATCGGCTTATGTGGGAGGTTGGACTCGGCATAGTCCAGAAGTATAGGGTTGTGGATAGGGACCACAGCCTGATGTTTGCCCTCATCGAGAGATGGGATCCAGCAACCAATGCCTTCCATCTCCCTACTGGAGAGATGACAGTCACCCTAGAGGATGTGTATCGCATCCTGAGACTGCCGATCATAGGTGAGGAGGTGTTCCAGGTGGATGCCAAGATAGAGATGGATAGCATCCTGCAGATATTTGGGGATGTGACCCCATTGATTATGTATCATAGTGCGAGCATCGGTTATGGCGAGATGTATCGTGCTCATCGATGGGAGACACAACTTACTATGATGATGATGGTCGGTATCAGTTGCTTCTACCTCCTCAACTCAGAGGGATGCCACTTCCCACGGGCTCTGATGGGATTTTTACATGAGATGGTGGAGGAGCACACCTACTACGCTTGGGCACCAGTGTATCTGGTGTAGCTATATAGAGAGCTCTGGGGCTATCACCGTATGAGGCGATTCGGTATATGTTTGACATTCTTGTTACATTGTTGGGCATACAAGTACATCATGTGTATATGACCAATAGGGTTGCCCCAGTAGCCAAGGCCACAGGTAGTCTATAGACATGGGTTTCAGAGGTGGTTGGGGGTCATGGGCCAGCCACAAGCAGTGGTCGCAGGGCAGGATGTCACTTTTTACAGGCATATATTAGAGGGTCTGACTGTAGTAGATATTATATGGAGGCCATATAGAGGCCATCAACTCGTGGAGGAGCCCGAGCATAGGCTGCGATGTATCCAAATTACATCTTTTGGATAGCTAGATGGAGACCCGAGGAGTATGAGCGGATTCCCCTAGAGAGGGTATGACGACAGCTAGGACTACAACAGGATGTACCACCTCCCTTCCCATAGTATCAGAGGGAGGATGTAGAGGCACCACTACCTCTACCATAGCCATTTGACCCTGTCTGGGTAGCGAGAGAGACCGAGAGATGATACAGTGGATGATGCCGAGGTTACAGGCTCATTTTTGGTTTTGGTAGGTAGGAGGGCGGCCATGAGAGCACAAATTAGATTTACTTGCACCGCAGTTAGCGGAGAGGTACCATCTCCCAGAGGCGGTGCATTACTACGGGGTAGCTATGCTCTGCCGCACAGCACATATTAGGGTGTTACAGGGGTAGTTAGCTAGCCACAAGCATAGGCATAACCTTAGGT
>CM031237.1:171393406-171585906 GCA_018340775.1 Taxus wallichiana var. yunnanensis
GAAGAAGGCAAAGAGGAAGAAAGATTCAAAGGTCTCTAGCATCTCACCAAATAGAACTCTCAACTCTCTCCTCCACCTAGTAGGCCTTTCATTCGGTCAGCCAAAGGGTTTTAAAACCAGTTAGAATGGCACAAAACAGCCCCTATGTCAAGAAGCTTCATAGGCGGCAGCCCACTTGCCCTCGATACCTGCGACATCGATTCCAGTGCAGCCTAAAGAACATTCCCCTGCCTTCAGCACGGAGAAAATCGGACTACTCCGAGGTGATCATGTTAAAGACATTGCTGACCTTTGTCGATTCATGAAATCAATGAGATCACAGTGGTGTCAAATTCAGCATCTTCATTGAAGGAAAGCATTGCAATGGTTTAGAAGCCTTGGAGCTGGTTCTATCACAAACTGGAATCAGCTATGTATAGCACTTCATGAGCAATTTGGAGAGAAGGTAGACAACTTGTCTCTTTAGAGCGGTGACAACCATCGGAGAGTTCCCGATGAGCGGTGCAGTGATTTCGATTTCAGATTTCAAAAAGACTTGGGAGAGAATTTCAATGGCAATCGGGCCAGCGGTAGAAGGTGCTTTTCTCTACTACCTCAAAGCTCTAAATTCTAATATTTCTATGTTGATTCAGTCCATGGGAGGCATAACTATCCCTATGGCTTATAGCATTGCCATTAGGGCTGAAAATTGTTTGATCAGTGGAAAACTAGCCCCTAGACCTCCGTACCATTGTTTCAAGTTTAGAGATCAGTCAAACACCAATCGAGCACCTAATTTGGCTCCTTCTTCCACTCCTAGAAATCATAGTTCAAATGAAGCTTCTACTTCATCTCCAAGTGCCCAAAATGAGCTTGAGAAGTCATGAAGCAATTTAAGAAACATAGGCAATGAGCTAGTCACTCTCAAGAGGTAGCTTGAAGCCCAAGGTTTTAGACCTTCTTACCAGCCCCTGACTCATCCAGCCAATAGGCAGCCATACCAACCACAAAGACCTCCTAATCCATCTGCAAATATAAATCAAACAAGGCCTCCTATTAAGCCAATAGACCATTTCAGCCCTATAATCCAAATGCCATATCTGCCTCTAAGGCATTAGTGTAACACAAAACAACATTGCTCAAAGAGTATGATTGGTGCTTTCCATCTGATGAACCTCATAACCAATCCATGTGCTTCAATGGTGCTTTGAATCAAGCATTAATGGTGAAAACTTACGGCGTGGAGGGTGAGGGAAGTCGAGGAAACAACCAACAACAAGAAACATTCCAACAACAATTAGCCCAAATGACACCACGTTGGTAAATTTGGCAAGCGGAGGATTTTGTGGCATGAATCAAATGGTCTCTCAAGGTGTGGCAGCCAACACAAGGTCAAAAGAAGGAATTTTGGTGAAGAACAGCCATTAGCTCCAGCTAATCTCCCGACCCTCATGGCTCCACAAATGGTTGGCAAACAAAATCCGATTGTAAATGCACAAGGACAGCCAAGAACAGCTCTAGGCCAACTCAAATACCAGTTGTTGTTGCCCATGTGCAAGGAGTGAATGTGAAAACAAAGGGACAACAAAGAGATCCTTCATCACCATTCGAGTATCATTAATCGGATGAAGAAGAAAAATGTTAATATATCAATGTAGGAATCCTGTCTATCCGGGCCAAAGAGATTTGCTATAAGCTGCCATGAAAGACTAGCCAACTTTGAATCAGCAAGTTCGGATGCAAGAAAAGTGCTTCTAATGCTGCCCACTTGACTGAGGGGATTATGGAGGATAGCAAGGTAAAATGTTGAAGACCCCTCCTTATATGTTTCATTAATCATTGGAAATCAGCTAGTGCACAATTGCATGATAGACTTCGGGGCAAGTAGCTCGATTGATGCCTAAACAAATAGCTGATCGATCGGCTAGGGCTCGAGTATGAAACCATATCCAAAGGGGTAGTGTAGTTAGATGGGACAATAGTAGCAATAGTTGGAGTGATTAGAAACTTGAATCTTACCTTGCATGCATGTCAAATGTTGTTGTTTTACAAGATGTATCGAGTTATAGACCTTCCACCACTCTTTACCCTATGCTTTGTCAAGGGACTTCTGACCAAGATTGGAGGGTATTTGTTTGCTGATTGGTCACACATCTTTAATTGAGACAAGGTATGGAACCAAAGCTACAATCAGGTCGAACCTATTACAAACTTTCACATTGAGCCTTACACTCCAAGTCGGATTAATGCCAATTGCTCAAGCATTTGATCAAGAAGATCACCCAAGCACGGCGATGAAGTGACATCAAGGTTGGGATCATCCTGGATCTAACTCTTGATGAATGGGCAAACAAAGGTACATGCTTTTGATCCTTATCAAGAAGTAGAAGAATACGAGCTAGGGGTCTATTGTATACATGAAGAAAATTAGCCCCATTCTAGCATCACCAAACCAAACCACAAGGATGAGAATGAGGTATGGCAGCTGTTTTTGATGGATCAAGGAGTAGACAAGGTGTAAGAGGTGGAGCTATGCTTTGTTTCACCTCAAGGAGTAAGGTACTATTCATCTTTTAGGTTTCAGTTTGCATGCTCTAATAACACTGCTGAATATGAAGCCTTGGTGCGAGGATGCATTGGGCAATCAAAAAAAGAAAATAAAGAACTTGCGTAAGTCTTTGGTGTGAGTGAATTAATTGTAAATCAGGTCGAGGACAACATGCTTTGCCAAGAATGATCTACTAAGTGCTACAAGAACGAGGTGTGGGATCTCATGGAAGATTTTGAGGGTTTTGGCATCAAATCATTCCTAGGAAGGAGAATCAAGCTGCTGATAGGCTTGCGGTAGTAGGGGGTAGCCTTTGACATTGTGGAAAGCATTCAAAAAGACAAGGTACAATCAAACATCCATGTGATTGTGAGGCCTTCGATTCGAATAACAATGTCGAGTTGGCAAGTATTTGAGAATGACTAGCAAATCATCCACTTCTTGTAAGAAGAAGGCTGAGTTCTCAGCTAAGAATCAAGAAAATTGGAACAACAGTATGGTGACCAAGTGGTAGAGCTGAGAACTAACAAGCTTCCCGAGGGAATGATCACTTTGGAGTCCATTTTAATCCCAATGATCGAGTTTAGGAAGGAGAAAGCAAACATTAGGTCAAAGAGAGGATTCGTATCCATCTTGGTGGAAGAGAACAAACCATTGCAAATTGGAAAGATGGCATGAGCTGAACAAGAAAGGTATGAGTTCATATAGTTGTGTCGAGAGTTCCCCGGCGTGTTTGCTTGGAGCTATGAAGACTTGAAGGTTTCAATCCCAACTTAGCTCGGCATACCATTGAATTGGATCCAAATACTAAGCCTATCGGGGTGCAGAAACAAAGACCAATCAATCCACAAATGGAGCCTCTCATGAGGAAAGAATTGGACAAGCTAATTGAGTCGAGGATCATTTTCCCAATCAAGCATTCTAGATGGGTTGCCAACTTGGTTCCATTCGAAAGAAGAGTGGAGAGATCAGTTATTGTGTTGACTTGAGAGACTTGAATAGAGCATCTCTCGAGGACCAATACCCACTCCCTTCCATGGAGCAAATCTTGCAAGTTGTGGCTAGATCCGAGAGGTTTCACTACTTGATGGCTACTCGGGCTCTGATCAGATTATGGTGAAGGAAGAAGACTAGTTAAAACTGACCTTCACAACCAAATGGGGAACTTTTGCATAGGAAAATGCCATTTGGGCTATCAAACTTTGGTGCTACCTTCAAAGGGCAATGGACATGGCGTTCAAAGGTTTGATTAATAACGTGGTGTTGATTTACCTTGATGATATCACTATTTTTTCCAAAAATGTGAGACCACCTCTCTCATTTGAGACAAGTCTTCACGAGGTGTAGGAGATTTAGAGTGTCTTTAAATCCTAAGAAGTGTATCTTTCTTGCACATGAAGGAAAGCTCCTTAGCCATATTGTCTCCAAAGAAGGATTAGCAATTGATCTGAGAGAGAGGGTTGAAGCCATAAGAGCACTACCATTGCCGAAGCCACAAGAAAGCCCTTGAGTTTCTTGGGAGGATAAACTTTGTTCGGAGGTTTGTCCCAGATTTTGCAGCCCTTGTCAAGCCCATCACCAAAATGTTAAAGAAAAGCATGGCTTTCAAGTGGACAGTAGAAGGCAAGGAGAGTTTTGAAGCAATCAAGAAAAGCTATCTCTCAAGCACCAACTCTCATCAACCTTGATTTCTCAAGGGTTTCATCTCTCATGCATTTGGAGGTAATGATACTATTTCTGCCATTTTGGTACAAAGTAGAACAAGGACAATGATGAGCAGCCAATTGCTTTCTTGGCCGAGAGCCTAGATGACTATGAGGTCGAGTATTCTTTTATTGAGAAGCATGTGCTTGCGGTGAATCGAAGCTTGAAGAAATTCAAGCATTTAGTCTTAAACAACAAGGTCCAGTTGCTGGTCTCTCATGTTGGGGTAAAGACTTCCTCCTCGACAAAGGATTTGAATGAGAAAAGGAAGGTTGGATCACCCGTGTCATGGAGTATGACATTGAGATCAAGATCACCAAGCTGGTAAGAGGAAAAGGATTGTGTGAGCAGGCTGATTTTGGGGAAGCAAAAAGAGGTATCTGATGAAGAAGAGGCTGTTTTGATAGTTCAAGACAGCCATGAGCCAAGTGGCACTCAAGAAGAAAACAACGCTGCCCCCACTCCTTACTGGACCCAAGGTATAATGCACTTCCTAAGCACGGGCCTATGCCCTCGAGGAGATGAACAAAACCCAAAGAAGACACTTGATTGTGGCTGTCCCATATGCCATTGTTGATGGAGTTTTGTTCAAGAAAGATGTGAATGGAGTCTTTCTTTGAGATGCATTAGCACAAATCAGATTCATAGGGTGTTGGAAGAGTTCCATTGTGGACCAGCTGGTGGTCATTTTTGCACCAAGAGTGACAGCTCTAAAAATCATGAAGGCTGGTTATTATTGGCCTAAAATTTTCGGTGATTGCTATGCATGGATCAAGAGGTGTAAGAATTGTGCATTCTTCACAGGAAAAGAAAGACTTGCTGCCCTTCCATTGCATCCAATCTCAGTTGACCAGCCATTCATGCAATGGGGTTTGGACTTCATTGGAGTCATTAATCCCAATTCAAGTCAAGGGCACAAATGGATTTTGATGACGACCACGGACTACTTCACCAAGTGGATTTGAAGGCGTAGCACTCGAAAAAGTAAATGAGTCTAGCATCTTAGACTTTTATGAGGGGATAGCAACCAGATTTGGTATACCTACTACAATAATCTCGAGATAATGCATTGGCATTCATTGGATCAAGGTGATTTGAGTGGGCTATCAAGAACGCAGGATATACCTAAGCACTTCATCAAACTATTACCCTCGAGGTAATGGCGGGCCAAGTCTACAAGCGAGAACTTGTTGAGGATCATTAGGAGGACTCTTGATGAGAATCGAGAGGTCTTGGTATACCAAACTGAAATCAGCCTTATGGGCTGATAGGATAACTCGAGATCCACGAGGTAACTCTCCATTCAAGCTTGTCTATGGAAGAGAGGAAATTCTTCCCATGTCACTTGAGTTGCCAACATTGGAACTCATGAAGTAGTTAGAGTTGCTAGAGTTTGAGCCCATGGAGGTGAGATATGTAGAGTTGATGGAGCTACGAGGAGGTCGGGAGATCAGGTATCCCAAGCAATGGAAAAGGATCAAGCTTTGATCAAAAAGACCTTTGATAGGAAGGCCAAGGATAGATCTTTTGAAGTTGGAGATCTAGTGTTGAAATGGGATGTGGATAGAGAAAACCGGGAAGGCATTCAAAATTTGATGCCATTTGGAGTGGCCCATACATGGTCACTGAAGAAGTGCGAGAACAACAATGCTTTCGATTGGCCTCATTGGATGGTGAAGAAGCTGAGATTCGATCAATGGAATCTATCTCAAGCATTGCTTCTAGAGAGAAATTCTCCACCTTGTAAATATTAGATTAGATTTTCATTCCTCCAAGTGCTTGTGCACATTGTTTTGTTGTAGGTTAGTTTTGTTTTCCCTAAGTGCTTTGGCACATCCTTGTTCTCCGTCCGCTTCCATAACAGGTGATATTCCATCTTCCTCCTTGTAACATTCTAAGTCAGTTGGGGTTCCAAACAGAAAATTTTATGACTCCATGCCCAATGGACTGCTTCAGGAAACTGGTATTTTCATCTAGTAGGCAGATGACCCCTCTGAGTCACCAAAATTGTTATCCAAAATGTGCCCCCTGCTCATTTTTGTGGCTAACTCCTTGTGTTCTTGCCTCTCTTGTGCCTCAGTCTACATTTTTTGATTTTTAGGCACTCAAGGCTTTCTGGAAATGGCACCATCAGATAGAGCTCTCTCTCAGCTTTCTAGAAAGGTAAAGTTTGCCTCCTAACTCCTTATATTTTTCAAGTTATGGCTCGGCGGAGTTTTTGTGGGAAATTTTCCCATTGGAGGCCCGCAGCCAATAGGAAGCTGACACGTGGCAGAGGAGTTCGGAGGTCGGAGGCAAGTTTGAAAATTTTCCAAGTGTTTTGGTCGAAGGTTCAAAATGAAAAATTTTTCCCGCGGGGCCCGCGGACCAATCAGGTTGTGACACGTGTCACCAGGGGAGGCGCAATAAAAAATTGGCTAAGTGTTTGAGAAGGAAAAATTTTGAATTTTGGCCCGCGGCCAATAGGAGCACGACACGTGTCCAAAGTAGGGGCGCGGGCGTCGGGGTTAAAATTGAAATTTTGGCTAAGTCTTGCCAAAAGGTTCAAAAGGAAATTTTGGCCCATGCGGCGTCCAATGGCATCCCTCCACGTGTCTTCATGGATCAGAGTGGCGGAGGAGAGGGTGAAATTTTCACTTAGTGTTTTTGCCGAGTTTCCAATGGGCAAATTTCGCAGGGTTGGCCCGAGCCAATAGGAATAGGACACGTGTCCTATGGGGCAGGGGGGTTCGGAACTAGGGGAGGACTTTGGAAATTTGGCAAAGCTTTCAGCCAAAAAACTAAAAAGTGAAGGAAGGGCCCGTGCCCCCTGTCAGCCACTCAAAAGCCGACACGTGTCCCGGCCGGGCGGAGCGCGGAGAAGAAATGGGAAATTTTCCCAAAATATAAAAAGGTCGAATTTCAAAGGAAAACCCGCGGAGGAGGAAGGAGAGAGAATTCAGAGCCAATCAGAGCGACACATGGCACTCAGACCAGTGGAGCGTGGGAATTTTTTGGAAAATTTTCCAAAGACAAAAAAGAGGTAAAATTTGAAAATTTCTCCGCCGATCCGTTTTTGGGCGTTTTGCCTAAATTTTCAAAGCGATCATATCTTTTGATCCAGAGCTCAAATTTGCATGTTCTTTATATCATTGGAAAGCTTATAAAATTATATACATGATGCCATGGTCAATTTTGAATTTTGGTTCATTTTGGAGAGAGAAAATTCAAAAATGCTTCAGTACGTGTCATGGCGAAATGAGACATTTCAACAACCAAATTTAATACAAAATGGGTCGCATTCTTCTCGGTATGGTCAAAAATGTCAGAGCATGGGTTTGTAAGGACCTCCATGCTTTTTTAATGTAGTTTCATTCAATGAGGGATGGCTCCCATGTGTTTTTACGTTTTCTCTCTCCTGGGCTCGACCCATGTACTGTAAAAGCCAGATTTGGCTCATTTCTTCATGGTTGAACACTTTTTGGCATAGAAAACTTCTTCTTTCACCTCCAAAGTGATTGTTGCAAGAATCAGGCCTTTTTCAAGTATTGTAGCAGGTTTATACCTCTTTGATGGTGGAATGCAAGAGATTTTACATGGAAATGACAGTGCAAACTCTGTGAATGCCTTTCAGTCCTCTGTTTGTATTGTTTTACTTCATTTTAAGACCTCTAATTGCATCTATCAGCTTATGTATGCTTTCCCTTATTGCATTTCATGAATTTTGTCTATTTACATGGCAAAAAAATGTTACACCATAACCTAATTAGGACCCATGACTTGGTCTAGACTCACATCCATAACTAATGCCTCCTTACTAAAGCCTCGGGAAAAGCGGGGAAGGTGGGCTATTTTACTAAAAATAGCCTACTTTTTCCTAGCCGATGCGGTTCTACTCGGCCGCCGTCGGTTACGCAACCGCCATCGGTTCCTGTAAATGGGCTCCCCCAGCCAAAACAACGGATCGGAATTTCATTTTGGAGATCGGTCGAAGGATTTTCTGGATCAGCGAGAGAGCATTGCGGCGAGAGCGAGTCAGATCTTCACTTGACCAAGCGAGAGGCAGTGAAAATACTAGAGCGTGTTTACGACAAAGGAGATCAACTTGCACCTTCGTAAAAACGGTAAGTTACATCTTGCATGTCCTCCATTATAACATTTCTTATGCTTTTGGAATTACGGTCCTCCCAAATCCGTTTGAATCCATTATCCAGCGTACCATTACCTCTAGCTTGTCATTCTTTTGCTTCTAACCATCCCATTTCCTAATACTATCAAAAACCAGCCATTCAAACACCCTGACCAGCCCGAGAAGATCCTAGAACCCACGGTATCGGTTATCGATGCGGCATCGGTTATAGGTGCGGCATCGGTTCCTTTGATCAAAAACCGGGAAACTTGCCTTTCCCCTACCCGGTTCGGCCAAGCAATTTAATTGATATTTACGAGTCTTTTGTGTTAATTCACGTTAGCGGAAGCTGACCACCTTGAAAGGAAGTTTTACATTTCACAGGCCCAAGGCGATTTCCTCATTTATTGTTTAATCAAATCTTGTGGTCTTGTGTTCTTATTTGCGAGGTAGTCCTTCCCGAGACAAAAGGAGTTCTCGCATGATCAACACTTTGATCTTTCTCTGATACGCACATCATCTCGACATTCTACGGGTATTCCTCCTAACCCTAACCTTATACATTTCTAAAAAGGCGAAGCATTTCAGTGAAACATTTTGCACGCCGGTGGGACCCATTTTGGGTTTATCTTTATTTCTTGCTTGCTTTCATATAGGGAGCATACTTGCTTGTTTTCTTCTTCTAGAGATATTCACAAGGTATTTTATTATTACGGTAAAAGAACTTGCTTTGTTTTTGCATCTTGCATTAGTAAAAGTCATCTCTTTTGCTTCATCGAATATCACTTTCGATTTGGGTTTTAAAACACATGCATTGCATTCTGCTGTTGTTTTTCAATTCTAGTGAACATAGATTAAGTAGCGAGTCGTACACGTGGGGGTGATATCCACGGTATTGACGGGAAATTAATCTTACATTCTTTGCACAACACATACCGAATCACTTCACAATTAACTGTGACTCAAACATCCCCCTTTTTCAGCATGGTATTCCTCACTTAGATTGAGGTAACCTTATAAGCCAAAACAACTTGACATTTCCCTAAGTCTCTTGTTTAGGATTACGACATCATTCTACGTCTAAAGGCATAAGCCCACAATAATTAAAATTAACCCTAAGGTTAATCTCTGGATTTGCGTGTGCATCTTGCTTGTTTCTTTCATTACTGTTTTCTCTGTCATACTCTGTCTTTTGTGATCAATAAGTTGATAAATATACTCAACGTTGCTAAAAATCAAATTAGCAGCCCTTTGTATCTTCTTATCCTAGATTTTTGACACCGGCATCGGTTAAGGGACCGACGTCGTTTCCCCTGTGACCGACAGCGGTTAGTAAACCGATATCGATTCTTGTCTCCATCGACCCACGACAAACCAGACATGACTTGCCAAATTCATCGTGCAGGGTTGTTTTTGTTCTTGATAGATTGAAACTTTACCGTGAACTGCTGTCCATGGTTGTTATCACTCGAAAACAAGCCGCCGCCATGGTTTCACACGCTTGCTCTGTTTCTTTGCCTGAATCACCCCCTTCGCATACATGGGAATCCTACGATACCGGTGAGGTTCCAAAAATTCTGTGGGAGATAAGGACTTTGCCAAGTTTACGGATGCTAATTCAGTATTTGTCTGATACTATTTGTCTCATACCCACGACCGTACACACGATGGTCGGCTCCTTGTAGGTATGCCTATCGGTATAGCTGCTCATTTAGCTCCCACTCCTCCTCGATAATACCGCCTTGCTTCTGCATCTCTAGCCCGTCTCCCAATCCGGCAGTGCGAGAGGTTCATCGACCCGATTAGCTTTCCTTTTGTTAATCTTGGACCCCACGTTTCGTTACCACCAGCCCCTACCTCATCTCTTTTGCATTGCTCCATTCATGACTTGCTCTCTGCCACCTATCCACCACGAGCTTTCCTTCTCAAGCTCGCCTACCTTTTCATTCCCATACACGTATCCATTAACCTCGACACCTTATATGGGACATCCCTATTACAGTGCACCATCATCTCATCCGACCACTTTGATTTCATCAAACAAATGATGGACAAAATGCAAAATTTGGAGGCTTCGGTTTCGGGAAGTCGTAGCGCCTTGACATACGAACAAGTTTGTCGGGAGCCCATTCACCCTTCTGTCCCCCTTCATTCATATCCTCCTCGATGGGAGTTGCGAAATTTACTCGTTTTAATAGTAAAGAGGATCCTCAACAACACTTGCGATCATTTAGACATCTTGTTATTTGATTGCCCATAATGGCGCCTTGTTACTCCGCACCTTCCTATGTCCTTATCGGGACCCCATGCAGGTGGTACGAGTGCTTTAACTTGACACTCGATCTTCTCTTTTAACCAACTAGCCCAATCTTTCTTGGATCATTTCTCCATTAACATTGCTTAAGAAAGTATCTATCACCGACCTTTATGCCATCAAACAATTTGAGGCGAATCTATCGCAGATTTCGTTGGACGATGGCGGGGCCTTATCGACCAACTTACGTATGCCTTGCCTCAAAGCCGAACTTATCGAACTCTTTACGCGGGCTGCGCTAAGCTCATCTCCCCTACCCTCCAAATCCAAACTTTAGTACATTCGGCGAGGCCTTTACTATGGCTCGAAAATTAGAAATTCGAGCCTTAGAGGAAGAGAAATTGCGGTTGCGCAACAAGAACTCCACTTTCAGAACTCTGATTCTACCGATAAACCAAATACCACCACTCCTCACGCGTCCACCTCTTCTAAATCAAAAAAGGAGCTGTCCACGCGGTGATGGTCAAATCCCAAACCACCGTCGATACTCCACAAAAACCACCTATAAATCTGGCCGAACCCATCAACTACACTCCCTTGGGAGAAACCTATGGTGTCATCTTGGAAAAATTGCTAAAAGCGGGAGCCATTACCTTACCTCTGTTAAACCTCATTACAGGTTTGATTCCACTCGCGCCATACCTTCTGGTACAAAGAAAATGACTTTTGTAACTTCCACCGCGTGAAGGGACACAGTCATGAAAACTGCAAGATGTTGAAAAACATAGTGCAGGAAATGGTTGATGCGGGGGATATAGCCCTCGATAATCCTAACGCCCCTGCTGGCTTGAAATTTGAAAATTTTCAACAAGCCATTCCCGAATCACTCGTCAACATGATGCGTCGGCCGGGATATCTTAGCGAGGAGAGTGTTCATGAGATCCATGCAGTATTCGATACCCAGCCAAAAGCCTCTATCGAGAAAATTTTGAATCAAGCCTCTTCACTAACACAGGAGCCCGAACCTCCTTTACCACCATCAAGCCAAAGCGAAATCGTTCCTTTACCCATAGAAGAGTTAAGCGCCCGGGCTTCCCTTCCCATGATGAGTCTTCTTACACCACATCCCTCTGAGATTGCGGCGGATGTTGTCTAATCTATCCATTTCCCGGGCGTCTCCTTCTACCACTCTTGCCTGCAAGAGGAAGGTCGCCACTCCCTTTGACATCCTTAGGAGAAATCTCTTGCAGACATCACTAAATTCTTTAGCCGTGTGAGACCCTCTCGACATGCCCATACGCTATTAGTCCCTCATCACCTAAATCTTTTCAACGACAGTCGACCTCTTAACATCTATTGATACGGTGCCTCATCTACCCCCTGTATCACTCCCACGATGGTGGAATTACAACCCACCTTTCTTAGTACCAAAATTACAAATCACACACGGAAATTTGTCATTCCACGGAAGATAGGCGAGGCCCTATGGGAGCGTTTGAGTACCCCTTTTTCTACTCAAATGCAAATGGTGATCTGATGTCTCCACCATCTACCCGAAGTGCTTTGAAGCTTAAAATGCCCCTGTTCTCGCCTTCACCCCCTCACCTCTACCAAATGCCCCGTCCACTTCTATCAACTTAACCGAGATCTTCCCCTACGCTTGGGACCTCACGATGCCCGAGTCTAACACACCCGCTAAGCGACTCGATCTATCAAAAATAAATCCGTTCCGCCACCTAGAGGCGAACGCAATCCGGGCCTCTATCACAATTAAAACCCTCATCGTCACACCCACCTTCCATATTGGGACCTCATCCCTCCACATTACACCAATATATCATACCTCCTTTGTTTTCTGCAAAAGCGACCTCGCCTTCTACACCTATACGAGAGATCAAAGGGTATCACAACATCGTTACCCAGCGTATCCGGTCCACTATCGACCCTAAACCAATCCCATCATCAAAGGATTTATTTTCTGTCACTCCCCTTTCTCGTGGTTGTTTCCCATTACCACGCTGCCATCGTAACCTCATCATCTAACCGGTGAGCGTAACCACGTGTCGAGAAACCACGTTTAGTGAAAAACATGTCGGCACCCCGGCTAAACCACCACTGTGCGAACCAACCACGCCCAAACATTGCAAAACCCGCACAATACCTTCATCGATTTTGACCCCCTCGAAGGATCTTACGCCAAAATCCTTGCTATGTTGGTGGAGAATGCGACCATTTCCCTACCTCCACTTAGACCTTATGACCCGTCTAAACCCCGACCTATGGGTTACGATGAGTCTAAAATCTGCGCTTATCACCGCACACCGGGACATGATGTGGAGGGATGCAAGCTCTAAAAACCATCCTTCGTCGAGTCACCTCTCCCGGATAGAAAGATTAAGAAAGACAACTTACGAAGGAAAGACCTCTAGCGTCGATTCCCTCTACTATATCATCTATCCCCGCCTCACCAAGATCTCATCATTATTCTGACCCCACCTCTTGAAGACCATGAATTATCCCGACCATCTTCCTCATCTCGGATCTACGAGATTAATATGATTAGTGTCATTACTCGAGAGACGAGAAAAACAATGGGAAAGCGAAAAGAAAACACACTGCGGCATCTCTTTCTCCTTGACCATCCGATTACACCACCACCTAAAGTGGTTATTCGCGGACCCGCCTATCCGTCTCTAATGGAGTTGCCCACCGAACCATGATCAAACGGCTTCATCGATCGCGTAAAAATGACACTATATGATCTCATTGGACTTACGAATCTCATCGACAAGCTCTCGTTGAGATCCTTGAGGATAGAGGTTTTACCCAACGAAACCACCTGCCCGTGGCCTCCATTCTAACACCCGATCACGTTTCCTCTCTCACCGAACAATCCATCCCCCCACCATACGTCTCAAAACAACAAGCTGCTGCGAGTTAGTTTCTCGGAAGATGAAATTATCGACTTTAGTGCGAGAAGACCACGACCACTGCCCTTTTCATTTCGCTTACGTCAGAGACATTGAGTACGTCGGGTTATGATTGTGGCCAGGGCGCTAGCCTAAACATCATCTCTTGAAAAGCCTTCCAACAAATGAACATCCCTTCTAGTTGCATGTGTGCAACCCCATCATGTTGCGATCATTGATGCGCTATTACTTCTACCTTAGGCACCGTGATCCTCAACATTCGCGTAGGCCACGTACTTTACCGAACTCTTCTATGTCCTTGAAGGAGAGTTCGATATAATATATTCTTTGGGTCGTCCTTGGATCGAGCCATGGGATGCGTTCCCTCAACATTACATCGATGCATAAAATTTGAGTACGAGGGAAGTCCTACTGCTTTGTAAAAGCTGATCCTCCCCCTTGAAACTTGCGATATGTTATACCGCCCAAAGCGATGTGCTTATACCAATTAAGACACCCATACATTCAATTGACCATCCTCTTGAATGTACCTCAACCATCCACCTCATTGCACCTACGCCTTGGTGATGAAACCACCGTCGCACAAACCACTTCTCTTCCCATGAGCTAACATCCCAACCTCAGACCCCTTAGTAGATGTTTTCATCGCCTCACCATTTGGGAGTACACCGCCTATATGCGTTAGTTCTTTCCCTACCCGCGAGTACGGACAATTACATGCGCATCCCACCTACGACCGTCGCGTGGGGAGGTAATCTCTTACGGACCACCCCATTGCCGCACTAACCTAACGTATGGGGGTGTTGGCGCATCCTCCATTACCCCTGAACCTCCTCTTGGTGTGGTTCCCTTCGATCCGATTTTCAATACTTGACAAATCGTCGTTTCATCCCTCACCTTCTTGACTCGTTTGTGCGTGGAAGGCTTTGGTTTTGGCCTTCTACGAACAAGGCCGACATACACTCATTCCGTGACCACACGCAAACATAATGATCGAAGTGGTCTCGGTTTTTCCGAAACACCTACACAGGAGACACCTCCTGTCAGCTGTATCCTGGAAGAGGAAGGCGTCGCCCCTACCGAACCATCATCACCCACTTTGCCATCATCTCCCACAGAATCGATGGACCCTGAATCTATCCCCCTAACTTTTTTTTTTTTCATAAATGCTATCTTCATAGGTCCTCTCACTTATCAAGCGCGATAATGAGGACCCATCTTCTCTTCCCCTTACGTATCCGGACATGATCGAAGAGGATTCGCCTTTGATTAATGTTGTTGAATGCCGGGATAGCGACTCCATCCTCACTTACAGGCGCGGATGATTCTTATATTTGCGCCTTACCATCTGAAACCCAAACTATCTTTGAGCAGAATCTACTATAGAAATCAACATCCACACGGAGGAAGATCCTCACATAGTGAAGATTGGACAATCCCTTAACACATCGAGAACAAGCCGCCTTTTCTACCTTTCTCCGTGCTCATGACAAGCTTTCGCATGGTCTTACGGCGACATGCGGGAATTGATCCTACCATTGCCGTCCATAACATCACCCTAAACCCCGATTCCAAACCAGTCAAGCGAAATTGAGAAAAATGCATCCACGCATTGCTCTCTTGGTGAAAGGAGCTCAAGCGACTCCTTTCTGTTTCCTTCATCTTGCCTATTGACTATCCTCGATGGATTTCTAACATCGTACTGTCACTAAAGCGCGGGGGGACTTCGGATATGCCTGCAGTTTCGGGATCTTAACCTTGCTTGCCCCAAGGATGACTTCCCCCTCCCAGTATTGATCAACTTGTTGATCTCACTTGTGAGCCATGAAATGCTTTCTCTCATGGATGGCTTTTCGAGGATCTGACCAAATTTTGGTTGCCCTGCCGATCAACACAAAGCGCCTTCATAACTCCTTGGGAACCTTACATTATCGTGTCATGCCATTTGGCCTTAAGAATCTTTGGTGCTTACCTATCGGCGGCTATGACCTACATTTTCATGACATTATGCACACTATCCTTGAAGACTATGTCGACGATCTTCTCGGCAAGTCTAAACATCGTAGTGAACATCTCGATGTTTTAACCATTATTTTGATACTTTGTTACAATATTACATCGCCTTGACTTGAAGAAATGTGTCTTTGGTGTTCTTTCGGGAAAACTTCTTGGCTTTATCGTCTCTTTGCGTGGCATTGAGGTCGATCCATCTAAAGTAAAAGCTATCCTAGAAATGCCCCCACCCAAAACCTCAAACAATTGCGTAGTTTGCGGGGTAAACTTGATCCATCCGGCGTTTCATCTCCCGACTCTCGGATCGATGTCACCCTTTTCATCACCTTCTAAAAAGGGCGTTGCCTTTGATGGGTGAGGAGTGTCACCAAGCCTTGAAGCTCTCAAAAGCGTATCTCTTGCAGCCACCGTGCTTATCCCACCCCGGGGACGACCGCCCTTTCTACCTTTATCTTTCCGCCCGACCATCTTTATAGGAGCTATGCTCGCACATCGAGACTCGGCACTTGTAGAAGCAGGCCGTTTATTATATAAGTCGTACCCTCGTGGATTACGAGACTAGGTATACACATGTAGAAAAATTGTGCACAGCCTATCATTCGTCGCCACCAAACTCGACATTACCTCTGAATCACAAAACTTTCGTCATCACCAACACGGACCCCATTCATTATATATGCGCCAAACCACACCTAAACCAACGCATCGCTCGATGGCTCATGCTCCTCGCCGACCTTGACCTTGAGTTTATACAACGAGAAATCAATCAAAGGACAAACTCTTGCGAGACCAACTTGCGGAGGCCCCTCTGCAGGGAACAATTTACCAATTTTACCTTCCCCAGCGAACTCATCGCCACTCTTTCGCTCGGAGAAGAGTCGTATCAAATGACCCTCTTCTTGATGGATCTAAGTGCAGTAGCGGCGGAGGAGCCGGCGTTGTTCTCATCCCTCTTTTTGAACCTATGCCTCTTTCATTCCGGCTTGATTTCCCCTGCACTAATAATACGGCGGAATACGAGGCCCTTGTTACAGGTCTCAGTTGCGATACACTTAGGCATTAAATCTATCAATATCTTTGGTGACTCTCGATTGGTAGTCAATCAAGTTATGGGCATCTACCGATGTAAAAGCGAGGAACTTGAAGTCTGAACACCACGTGGAATCACTTCTAACCTTATTTACTCACTATTCTATCAAACCATTCCCGCTCCACTAACAAATTTGCGAGATACTATGGCTTGCTTAGCCTCATGATTCCCGCACCTGTTGACTCTGAATTATTCGTTGTGGTCAGTGACTTTTGCACCATCTATTCAACCCGGTAGTTTGCATGATAAATCTTTGTGTCTACTAATTCGCGGGATACTTGGTACCACCAATTTCACGACTACCTTACAATCTCGGTTCTCTCACGACCTTACTAGTAGCGGAAAACGTGCTTTTCTTAAAAGTGTTTCGCGTTATGTTGTCATGGGAGGACTCCTCTAAACGTGGCTTTGATGGCATCCTCCTTCATTTGTCTAAGCGGCGCGAGAGGTCACCTATACCATCAACAAGTACACGATGGGATTTGTGGTGGACATTTTAGTGGCCTTGCCGTGGCTAAGCGAATCCTTCGCCTAGGTTATTATTGGCCTACTCTCGATAACATTGCTACGAATATGTTAAGCGTTGTGTCATGTGTCAACAACATGCCAATCTTCAACATACTCCTAGCCACCGCTTCTGAGTCGCTCGTGATCTTTGGCCTTTCTCTGATGGGGTTTAGACCTTATTGGTGAGATTCACCCGACCTCTTCACAAGCGTCACCGTTGGATAATCACAATGACCGAATATTACACAAAATGGGTGGAGGCCATCCCACTCATTTCAATCAAAAAAGAAAAAAATTGTCGAATTCATTAACCATCACATTATCGTCGTTTTGGTATTCCTCATCGCTAATAACGAGATAATGGTAAATCTTTCAAAAACAAGTTGTTACAAAACCTTTGTGACAACTTTGGTATCAAACTTAGTTTCTCATCGCCTTACTTATCCATGAGGCCAATGGTGGTGAATCTTCTAATAAAACTCTAACCAAAATCCTCATGAAAGTTGTCGATGAATCGGAAGAAATTGGCACGATCACATCCCCTTTGCCCTTTGGGCTTATCGTACTAGCATTCGTACCTCTACTAATGCCACACCTTTTCTTTGGTATATGTAGTGCAGAGGCTGTTTTGCCTCTCGAAATACAAATACCCTCCCTTAGAATATCTCTTGAGGATATTCTCACCAGCGATGATTTCCGCCAAGAGCGGTTAGCCCAGTGGAGCTTCTTGACGACGACGCGTCTTACAGCTCTCGATCACCTTCAAATCTATCAAAAACGCATCAAGCGTGCTTATGATAAGCGACTTCATGAGCGTACCTTTAAGGTTGGTGATCTTGTCCTCAAAGAGAATCAACATGTCACCAAACTAGAAAAGAGCAAACGTGGAAAATTTGCTCCCAATTGGATTGGGCCTTATATAATCACTCACACCTATGGATCAGGCACTTATCGTTTAGCTTAAGCAATGGTAAAAACTGAGCTGAACCCCTTAATGCCTTACATCTTCGCCCATTCTACTGTTGAATCTAGTGTTATATCACTTCTTATCTACCTACTGCTCGTCCCTTGAGCTCATTTACCACTACATACACTTTGTTTTCTATATCTCTAAATAAAATCGAAATCACTTCGCACCTCCCCTTGATAATGCCTTCCCCTTTTTTAGTCTAGTCCATGACTTCAAAGTATTAAAATAAGCCGTATTCTTATGGGATTTTCTTGAGTCAAACTTCCTACTAAACTAGATGCTTCACGCCAAAAGAACATCTAGTCATCTAAAATTAAATATATTGCTCCCTCGAAGGACACGGCTATATGCCAAACTATTCTTTTCTTCTTATAAAATTGCTCCCCTGAAGGACAGCTATGCACTAAAATCATCTCTGCTACTATAAATAGACTGCTCCCCCGAAGGACAGCTATACACAGTCAGCCTTTATCAGAAGCTTCTCGCATTGATCAGCTTCGTGAAGACCTCAAGAATAAAACAATCAATATCCCTTGTAGACTTCCGCATCGATCGGTCTACATTGATAAAATAAAAGCCTCATCTGAAAAAGAACTTTTTGGGTCATGGACTTGTCTATTTAGGGTAGGTTCTCTTTCGTTGTAACAAGTTCTTTGTACCTCGGCTATATCATCCACATCACCTCACCATTTGTTTTGACTCAAGGGACGTAACGTACACACGATATATTGTGATCATCTGACTCTTTTCAACTATGGACTTCAAATCTATATGCACGGCACTTAGGGCTTCGAGGCTCGTTCTACGTTGTGTGGTTTGTTTAGCTCTTTTCACCTACGGAGCACTCTTTCCGCTTTGCCTCGCATCTAGAATTGTGTGTTGATCTTAATCGGGACACTATTCCCTACTCTACTTGGGTATCTAACCTTTGCTTTACCTATACCTACACCACAACATTATCCTACCGGCACCAACAACATTACCCTACCTGACATCAAATTTTTACCAAGCGACAAATTGCCTAAACCATACCAAATTGCCTAAATTCACCCCTCCACGATCCTAAGGAGAACTACATCGATCGAGGCCCTTCCTTGCTTTGTGCGATGGGCTATGTAGGCGGCACTTCGGAGACATGGGGTCTCCCGAGGTTAGCTCGACCATCCCCTACCATAACCTATCATGTGTGGTAAATATAAATATTTTTGTGTATTTCTATTTAATCACATTCCTCTTTGATCCTTTTTCAAAACACCGAAAGTCAAAACGACAACATTCTTATTATTATCATAACTCAAATCAACATACATATCTCGTTTTATTTAGATGTTAAACAAATACATCTTCTATATCATCGACACGCAGGTCGGTACTCTTATTTATCCTCATACCTTGCTAACATTTATTTAGACCCTCACGCCTCATCCCGACCTAGGTGATGATCGTGATCGTCGACCCCTCTCGCCAGGCCTCTCTGTCCTCAAAGGTACCGCGGCTATTGGTACCGCCCGATCGATCTGATCTCTCCTGTAACATATGAATACGCCCTCTCGCATGGAGGACCAGCCTCTAGTCTCTCCGCCGTGACTCATGACCACTCACATGATCCTCTTGTCTCATTCACTGCGTTTGGAGCTCTTGAACCAAGCTGCTAGGTGACGATCCCTCTCTGCTTTGTAATCACCGCTATGTCGGGCGCTCACCTACCCTGATTCTGCTACCCACCATAATCCCTATAGGCCTCTGTCTTCTTCCTGCATCCATTACCTGCGATCGGCGAGCTATCTCCTCGGGCCCTTACGGAGGTGTTGGGGGGTGGTGAGAATCTTTGCCTCGGCTCGATCCTCATATATGGTCTCTTGGCGGTGGTATATCTGCTGAAATCCAAATTGTCCCCATAGGCTCCATACCTCTGTCCTCAGTCCCTCACCTCAATGACTCGGCTCACCTCTCGCAGAATCCTCTGACCCTTTGCCTCTACCATATCCCTTCTCTTTATTTTTTTTACTCCTTGCCTTAACTTTGGCCCGGCCCGAGGCCCTCGGCCTTACCATATCCTACCTATACTCCCGAGCCCTCGGCATCGCCCCCACACTTGGCCCGAGGCCCAAGGCCTCGACCAGGCCTACCCCTTTGGCCTGGCCAGGCCTCTGGCCTTTGTTTGCGAGGCTCGACCTACCTCGGCCGACCCGAGGCTTACCTAAGGCCTCAACCTACCTGTTGGCCCGGCCCGAGGCCTCGGCCGCCTACCTATTTGGCCCGACCTAAGGCCTCGCCTACCTATTTGGCCCGACCCGAGGCCTCGGCCTACCATTGGCCCGACCCGAGGCCTCGCCTACCCTGTTGGCCGACCCAGGCCTCGGCCTACCTGTTGGCCCGACCCGAGGCCTCGGCCTACCATTGGCCCGACCCGAGGCCTCGCCCTTTGGCCCGAGGCCAGGCCTCAAGGCCTACCTATTTGGCCCGACCCGAGGCCTCGCCTACCTGTTGGCCCGACCGAGGCCTCGGCCTACCTTTGGCCCGACCCAAGGCCCCGACCCCAGGACCAAGGCCTCGCCTACCATTTGGCCCGACCCAAGGCCTCGCCTACCATTTGGCCGCCCAGGCCTCGCCTACTACTATTTGGCCCGACCCAAGGCCTCCCTAACCATTTGGCCCGACCCGAGGCCTCACCTACCCTGGTTATGCCCGACCCGAGGCCGCCTGACCCTTGACTTTGACGCCCGAGGCCGTATCACTTCCATACCATACCCACAATCAGCGTTTTATTTTATCCATCCATCATGTACCTTGTGTTCAATCGAGCTCACTGTTCGTGTTTTAGCATGATTAGGGTCCTTGACTTGATACGTCGACCAACTTTGCCTAGACCTAGGCCGTGACGTTTATCTCAACCAAACCAACCATTTGAGTGCTTTGCCGAACATGCCTAAGCGTTCTGTACCTTACATTATATACCACGGAGCTACTTCTATGCCTTGGATACCAGGATTATATCACCCTTGTTTGGATAAACTATCGACCTTTGCCTATACATCATTTGGTTTGCTCGTCAAATCATGTACCCTAGTAAATCTTATTGCATTTCAACGTCGTCTGCTTCTTGGACCTACCCCACCACCTTACCATCCTCTCTCTGACATGTACCCTTTATCAACCCTATCACGATTTCCGTTCACTCAATCGGTGATAGATTTGAGGGGATTACCTATATCCTTAACATGAGAAACCACTTCATATTATTGTCGCGTGACTTTTACAAAACAAGCTACGACAATGATAAGGGGCTAATGTAGACACCAAATTCGTGTCTTACGACCCCTTGTGACCCGCATCCCATTCATGACCTAACCTCATTACCTAAACCTTACACAATTATTTATTAATTACCTCATAATTGATAAATCCACATCACCTTACCCGCCACCTCACTTTGCCACCTCATCATGACCTAGCCCTAACCTAAACTAACCTAATTAGGACCCATGACTTGGTCAGACTCACATCCATAACTAATGCCTCCTTACTCGCAAAGCCGACCTTCTAGCCACTTGACCAAGCCCATGGCTGATCCCTCGGGAGAAAAACAGGGAAGGTGGGCTATTTTACTAAAAATAGCCTACTTTTTCCTAACCGATGCCGGTTCCTACTCGACCGCCGTCGGTTACGCAACCGCCATCGGTTCCCTGTAAATGGGCTCCCCAAACCAAAACAACGGATCGGAATTTCATTTTGGAGATCAGTCGAAGGATTTCTGGATCAACAGAGAGCATTGCGGCGAGAGCGAGTCGAGATCTTCACTTGACCAAGCGAGAGGCAGTGAAAATACTAGACGTGTTTACAGCAAAGGAGATCAACTTGCACCTTCGTAAAAACCAGTAAGTTACATCTTGCATGTCCTCCATTATAACATTTCTTATGCTTTTGGAATTACAGTCCTCCCAAATCCGTTTCTGAATCCATTATCCAACGTACCATTGCCTCTAACTGTCATTCTTTTGCTTCTAACCATCCCATTTCCTAATACTATCCAAAAACCAGCCATTACAAACACCACAACCAGCCCAGAAGATCCTAGAACCCACCGGTATCGGTTATCAGTAACCGGCATCGGTTATAGGTAACCGGCATCGGTTCCTTTGATCAAAAACCAGGAAAAACAGCCTTTCCCCTACCCAGTTCAGCCAAGCAATTTAATTGATATTTACTGGTCTTTTGTGTTAATTCACGTTAGCGAAGCTGACCACCTTGAAAGGAAGTTTTACATTTCACAGGCCCAAGGCGAGTTTCCTCATTTATTGTTTAATCAAATCTTGTGGTCTTGTGTTCTTATTTGCGGGTAGTCCTTCCCGGACAAAAGGAGTTCTCCATGATCGGCACGATCTTTCTCCCTTTGATACTTGATTTGAATTCATTGTCACTTACCTAATAGCTGGAATTTGAAGGCGCAAACTAGAGAGAAATTAAAATGGTAGAGCTGGTTGAACTTTCAGAATTGAGGAACTCGACATGATCAAGCTAGAACAACATCAACAATCAACAAATAAATGGTTTGGTAGAAAGGCTACACCTCAAGATTTAAAAGTTTGGTACTTAGTCTTTAATTGGGATCTTGAAAGAGCCAAACCAGGAACCATTCAAAGTTTGATGCACTTTGGAGTGGTCCATACACTATCGTTCTTGCGAGGAGGATAATTCTTTCAAACTAACTCATCTTGATGGAGGCACACTATCAATCCTAATCAATTTGATATATCTCAAAACCTTCCATTAAGCTTTCGTAACATTTTGTATATATTAGAGTAGTTTCAATTCCTCTAAGTGTGTTGCATGCACATTGTATTATGTGTACATAGTTTTTATTATTGTATGCTTCTTTCTCAAGCTCTTTTTGTTTCTTCTAGGATGTCGGTAATCTTCTGTAGTATTCAATAGTCTTGCATGATTGAGAATAGATTCCATAAAATGTTTCAAAGTGGCTTCAAGGGTAGTTCTTTAAGGTCACAAATCAGAATTTCATATTCCAAGCATACTCCATGCCCAATGGATTCTCCAGGCTACTTATCTCCTTCATCTAGTAGGAAGATGGCCCTGAAAGTCACTAAACTATTATCCAAAATAACTCCCCTAGTTATTTAGACAACTTATATTCCATTTTGGCTCTAAGGATCTACATTGTAGCTTGTATGCACTTAATTTTCTCCTTTGACACATTCCCTTGGTTGCATATTCTTTACACACTCCTCCTTTCCTTCACCTTTTATTTTCCTTTTCCTCTTTGTTCCATTTCTCCCTCATGCACACTATCTACACATTCAACTTCTTCTAGCAGTTCATACATCTTTCACACGTGCCTTAGACACGCTTCCCCAAATTAGCCAAGTCCTGGCATTCTCTATGCATCCCCTTCCTTGTTTCCACACATCATTGTAATGATTTCGCTTCTACCATACATTTCTCACTCATATATTCATTCCATTTCTCATACGCATGTTACCTTTACATGATCCCTTTCATATTTTTTCCTTTTGTGCCTTCCTCTTCCACGTGCATGACTTTGCGCCTTCTTCTGATCTATTTTGTGCCACATGGAATCTGTGGACATTAGGTGTGCTACACACAACCAATAAAAGCATTCCAACTAGGCACCGAATCCTTGCAATGAACCAAAGTGTGACACATGGTAGAAATAGAAAATTAATGTATAGTTGGAAGATCTTTTAGTTAATCAATGCGTACCACATGTCTTGTGTGTTTATTTTTCAATGATAACTTCTAACAATTTGTAAAATTTTCTACATAGCTCGATGCACATGTGCCTAGTCTAATTCGAAATATTTTGATTTGGGATACACTCTAGACCATTCAAATTCAAATTTCAAGTGGGATTTGGTAGGTGAGAAATAAGAAAAAATATTTTTGATTATTAATGAACATATCTGATTGCTCTAACCACCGATATTTTATCCGATTTTCCCTCCTTGCTTCTCCCACATGCCAAACATATTTTAAGAAGTGCATTTGTTAGATTTGAGACATTGAATGCTTTTTGTTAGTGGTTGTGAATCAAATCTAAGTTTTCCCTCCTTGTCCTCTTCTTCTCTCATTGTAAAGGGTTAGACATTTTGGATCGTCTAACATTCACTAAGTTATTTGTACCTTTGTATTTTGAGTTTAACACCTCTAGATTGGTTCTTTCATGCGGACATCAGCCTTGAAGCCATTGTAATCAACTATGTGTTTCGAAGTAATAGAAGCATTGTTTTATGGCTATTTTCTGTCTTAACTTGTTTTTATTCTTCTTTCTTTCCTTTCTCTTACATTGTGTGCTTTCTTTGTCATTCTAAATCCCTTGAAAAAAAAATTTCTAGTTGTTTCTCATAGAATCAATCATGTGAATGCATTCTAGTTTGTGCTACATGTGCCAAGCCTCCCTTTATGCTTTCTCCTTCTCTTCCATTCGAAACAGATAGTGTTCATCCCACTTTTTCTGGTGTTATCACCTTCCTTAATTTAGTTTTCCATTTTTCATATCCTTCCATCCCTAGTCCCTTGGCATTGTTAGCTTAGGAGTAACAATAGTAGTAGAAATAGGTAGAGGAACTAGCCTTTCCTGGAGGTATGTATCAAGCATGTAAGGTCCCACAACTTGGAGATAGCCCCATTTTTTACTAAAAAAAATTAGTTCCTTTAGATCGAGACACAGGTGCAAGTTTGACAACCAACAATAGAAAAGGGAGATACCAATGTTGACACACCATTATCATTAGAAAATAAGGTATCCATATCAACTCGTGAGGTGAGAGAATTTGATTGAATTGTAACAACCATCTCTGTAGAAGGGAATTCATAAGTGGTGGGAAAATAACCTGACAATGCTTTGCAATGAGCAAAGGATTGATGATCCCATTGAATAGTGATGGTTTGTCCTTCATGTTATAACTTCAAACATTGATGATATGTAGAAATTATGTCCTACATGACACGAATCCATGGGCAATCGAGTAGTATATTGTAAGGAATCTACAAGTATAAAAATGGAACTTAGTATCGTGATTGGTAGGCCCTACTCCCAATGAGAAAGTGATCATGTCAACTTATTTTTGTTCTTCATTTTCATGCACGTTGAGGGTAATGACCTTAGTTTCTAGATTAGACTCAATATGACCTAGTTATCGATAGTTTCAAAGTACAAATGTTCAAGCTTGGTCCTCCATCCACAAACACCATTTTTATCTTCTTATGATTGATAATGACCTCAATGTGTAAGGGTAAGTTATGGGTAGGATCCTCTTCAGGATCTATTCATGACTAAATGTTATTTGCTTTGTTTAAGAAATATGGGTGAACATGGCTTGGAAGTGTGTAGGGTCAATATCAATTGAAACTCTTGACCCCGTAATTTTTACAAAGGATTTCCTTGTGAAAATTAGATATTTTGAGAAGATATAATATCAAAATCTTAGTAGTATTTTTCTCAAGTTACTCTAAAATAGCATGATGACCGTCTCTTGAGGGGTATAAAAAGGAGGTTCTAAGATAACAAGGTGAGCATGTTGTGTTGCCATGGCACTCCTTTGTTTTAATAGTAATGGTGTTTATATGCTCAAAAGGTGGGTTAACACAACCAATTAGGGAATCAAAAGGATTATTCATTTTTACAACATAGTTGGATTTTTTGGTTTATGAAAACTGTCCTTGATCAAAATTTTCCTAATAGCTTGGGGAAAGTATCTTTGTAAATTACCATGTTTTCATTGGAAGATTTACTAGGGGTAGAGGAATCCATTTCCATGTCACCACTATCAATTAAGTCTTGGATGAAGTGTTTCAACTTCAAACACTTATCATTTTTATGACCCCTAACACGATGAAACCCACAATATTCATTTTCTCTAAACCATGATGGCTTAGGTACATCATCTCCATAGGGTATATTTTCTGGGTATTTAACCATGTTGACCACCTCTAACTATTTTAATATCGATGACATAGAGTCAGATAGAGGGGTGAAAGCATGACGTTTGTACTTAGGGGCCAAAGGTCCCTTAGAAAGTTTCAAAGGAGCATGGTTTTGAACATCATGTACTTGTTTAGAGTCTATTATACTATCACCTATGACATTCTTGTTCTTGTTTGGAAAGAAATTTGGTTTTTCATTAGGCTTTGAATTGTGATTATCACGTGAGAAGGGTTTTAAAGTCCCTTTTTCTAACAATGCTTTTTCAATTTGACTACCTTTTTCTATGACCTCTTCAAATGTGTTTCCACAATGCATCTGCAAGTGGAAAGAAATCTTGGGGTGTAAGTTAGGTACAAATATGTTGACCAGCTATTTCTCTGGTATGGAGCAAGGGAAACGACTAGCTAGCCCTTGCCACCTTTGTAAGAAACTAGCAAATCTTTCATTGTTATGTTGTTTCGTATTGCACAAATCTATCATGGTAATGTCATTTTCCATGTTAAAGGAGAAGTGATGCACAAAGTGTTCTGCTAATTCTAGCCATGTAGAAATGGAACCTTTAGGTATATGTAAAAAAATTGATTTCTTGACCCCCAGACTCTATGGGAAAATGTGAATGAGGTAATTATCGCTAAAAGTGACCTCTTGCCATTCCATGTAAAAGTATTTAATGTGGTCTCTTGGATCACCTTTTACCTTGAATTTTTAAAACTTAGGACAATAAAAGTGACAAGGGAAAGGTACTTACAATATAGCCCTATCCAAGGGATATGGGCATAGATCCTCAAACTGATACTTTTTTATATGGCCTACATTTCCTTCTTGTAAAGAAAAAGGGTGTTCTTCATGGATAACCACTCTTGGTCAAAGAGTTTCCCCTATGTAGGTGGTGTTGGCCAATATAAGTGGATAAGCATAGCTATTTCACTTCTTTTATTATCTACTTATAACTCCTCATACGACTCTATACATTTTTCCTAATGGGGAGTTTTGGTGCGAGAACTTGTGATACAAATCTCTAGGTTTTTTCTATTTTAGGATATTTATTAGTTCCTTATTAATATGTGAAGCCAAGCTTGCTAATTGGTGAGTAATAGCTTGTATTTTTGTTCTAAGGTAACCTCTTGGGTTGGTATCTCTTCACAATTCTCATGAGGAGGCGGCTTTTCATGATTAGTATGTTCTTCATGATCCTCACAATGAATTTTGGCTATAAGGATGTGATATCCTACATCATTTCGAGAAGGTAATTCTTCATCATTATGTTTCCTAGAAGTAGGAGCATGCCCATGGTTTAGGATGTCATCAATGTTACGTGGAGGATGCTCTACTTCTTCCTCTCCTTGAACCATATTGGAAAGGAGAGAGGGACGTAGGTGAAATTGGCCACTAACTCTACAACACGCATAAGAACCTCATGTATATTTTGAAATAAGAGGTTTTTATTTGGGTGGAACTGAATTTATATTCTTCCCAAGGAGAATTCTCCTCACCACTTCTTTCATCGTTTTATTTAAGGATTTGGATGAAACAGATGAGGGTATGGGCCAAGGAGGAATACCTATAATGACGGTTGGTTTGAAGGTTGTTGCGCACGTTCTAAATTCTTGATCCAATACTAACTGTGAGATCTTCCTTTTGGCTAGGAGGAACTACATAAAATAAAAACTAAAACCACAAAAAGAGGATTAAATAATATATGTGTTGGACTACCTAGCATGTGCTAGATCTAGGAAGTGTGATACTTGCTCGATGACATCCAACCCACTATTTTAATACAATTTAATGCAATAAATAACATAAGTAAATATAATCCTTTTGTAGTTGATATGATTTAGGTATCTCATCCAAATACAATAAGTAAATACGACATAACAAAGGCTAGGCTATGATCATATCTAGAAATGAAGTAAATAATTAAGGTGTTGGAATAGGTCGGGTGGTCGATTTCGGGTCACTTAGGTCACTTAAAAAGGTCTATTGAGATCTAATATTAGTAGGAATGAGAAATACAGAGATGTGACATTGGTCCTGGGTATGACCGACGATGGTTTAGTAAGGATTACAATGGTTCTTGTGGACTAGTAATAACTCAATAGTTCGTGGTTTTGGGGATTTGTCTCGAGATTGGATCAACAATGGTGAGGAATTGGTTTAGATCTTGGGGATGTTGGGAATATTCAAAGGTGCTCAAGGGTAGAAAAAGGTGATTAAAAGGGGTAGGCGTGATGGGAATGGTCAGGTTCACAAGAAGGAAATAGTGGTAGGGTGAAAATATAGCTGATGATTGATAAAAAAAGGTGAAGATATATATAAACCGAATGGAGATGAAGTGGTGCTGGTTAGAGAAAAACTTATAGTTGTGCAGGTTCAATGGATGGGTGGTGGTGATGTCCGATCGGTGAAATGGAAACTAAAAGTGTTGTGATATTGCTTCCGGAGTGCTCTGTGTATGTAAAAACCTCCGATCAATGACTATGTTGGTTATGGCTACTGGATGTGCGAAAGATATTTTGTTCTTGCTAGCATGTAGAACTCCTTTGCTCAAAAAATTGAGAATGTGTCTAACATCTCAAAAAAGGTTACCAAGATGGTTATATGGTAACCGATGACGGTTTAGGGTTATCGACATCATTTTTGGGTTGATCGATTGTCGGTTAAGATGTAATATCCTAGGTTGCCTAAAATAGTAGATCCTAGCTATCTTTTTACCCACTTTGTTCATTGGTCCCGCGTTTACATGGAATGTTATGCTTAGATACATGGGAAAGTGGTTAGAGGGATAATAGGCATGTGCTTTTAGGGTTGTACTAAGTCTTAGTTCATTAAGGTAAGTAGGGCTAAGTCTTAGTTAGTTATGGAAACATGTTATGAATAGGTCTATGGTGAGGTGTCTAGGTGAGGTGGAAATTGGTTTTAATTGAGGTAATTAAATAATGAATGAAGTGAGGATGAGTATTAATTTAATTATAAATAATTAAATTAATACTAATGTGGGGTATAAGGGTCATGGTTAGGTGAATGTGTTTTAAGTTGGTTATTTGAAAGGGGACCAAGGGGAGTGTGACCCAAATTTGGTGTCTACACCACTACTATGATCAACCATGGTGTTATCTTTAAAAAGTGTGTTTATCTTGTCATTTACAAAGGGATTTGACCATAATTTTCAATGCCCCATCCTTGTGATAGGAGACATAATAGGAAAGGTTCCAATAAGGTAATTTAAAATGAACCATATGACAAACCAAACAACGTAATGATGTCAAATCATCACAAAGAATGTCAAATAATGAATGGAAATGAATCCAAAGGATTAATGAAATATAAAATAATGACACCAAATAATAAAGAATGACACACTGAAAAGGTATTGTATAGCAAGAAGTATTTAGGAAAAAAAAATCAAGTACAATACTATGATCCTATCACAATAATAGTTGTTCCCTATGTTTTCAAAGATAGGTTTGGTGAAAATAAGACAACACAATATCAAATCTTAGGTCAAGTTTTAGAATAAACAATACCTAAATACTAAGAAGGTGTCGACGTGATCTCCAAATAAGGTATACTAAAAAAATTAGATACAAAAAAATTCCAAGTCTTTGAAAATGAAGGATACAAATGCAAGAAGCGCAACAACACTACTTGGACACGTTAATCAAGTTTTGTAGATAAAGCAAGATTTTAGTATCAAAATGATGTTACCACAATGAGAGTAGTGTAACGATGACACTTTATGAAACTCAAGGTAATGTTGGGATCAAAACTAAGTCTAAGTGTATAAGGAAGTTATTATTTATGAAAATAACGTAACAATACAACTTAGAGACTTAGATCAAGCTTCATAAAGGAAACAATATGTAAGTATCAAAATTGTATTGATATAATGTGGGAAGCTTAACAAATCAAAGAAATTCAATGATAAGACAAATTAGCTACAATGATAATGAGTCTCAATATGGGTGTGAGACAAAGGTCCTACTAGAACATGAAGATGTACCATTCATACTTTCAATACTCACATTCGGCATTGTAACCTAGTCATGTGAGTAGAATACAAAATTGGTGGACATGATTATTTCTAGCAGTATCCACGTATGTATGCTTTATTTTTTCTAAATGGGAAACAAGAAAACAAAGGAGTAGACCAAGTGGTGATGAAAAATACTTATCCTAACTTTGGCAGAGTTTCACCTTGTCTTAGGACAAGGTAGAAACTAAGACAAAGTAATGCCTTGTAAGTTTCGTGATGAATAACATGTATCAAACTTCAATGGACTCAACCATTTTTGAATAAAAAGCTTTTAATCCAAAAAAATTATTTCTTTGTTAGATCTCAATAGAATACAATAGATAAAGTCAAGTTGGCCTCAATGAAAAATAGCTTACTAAAGAGTTCACTCTGTAATTTGTCACAAATTATCTCTGTGGCCTTGTTTTTCAATGAAAATCCCATTAGGAATATTCAAGGAGTTTTCTAGATTTATTTTACCCCCTTTGATACAATGAGAAGTAATTTACTTTTAGTAAGATCGACCAAAAGGGGTTGTGTGAAGACAATTTTGTGTTAATCTTATAAATGTATACTAGTCAAGTGTGTAGCAGGACACTTAATATTTCGTCCACCGTTCTCTCAAGGTGTGGACTAGTTTGGGTTTAAGTAGAAACCTAAATTTGGTATCTATACAATCATCACACTGCATGTGCATATTTTTATTCTATTCACCCACTTTATTTTATCAAATTCCCTCTTAATTAATCCATCCTCATTAATTAATTAAATTATGATCACCTTTAATCATATTTAAACAACATCAATTAATTAATCAATTGATTAATCATGCCCTAACCAACTTTCCATTTTGGAATGCTTTCATTCTAAATCTACACCCATGCTTTTTCTACACTTTTTATAACCTATCTCCACTTTCATCTCATCTACACCTCATCCCTAAACAATCCCTTCCCGCCTAGTGATTTATGATGAGGCCATAAATTGGCCATAACTTACCAATATTTTGTTCTTCCAAGTTACCTTTGAAAGTGGATTTAAATGTAATCTAGGAACTTATAGTTTTCTTAAGATAGAATATAGGATATATATCTTGTTCATTCTTTAGAATTTTTTTGTTATCTATTTTTTGACTAATCCTATTGATTATTTGGGAAAAGATGCAATGTCTTATGTATGCGAGGCCATAAAGGAAAGATAATGCTAGTATTGAAAAAAATGGAATTGATCATGGATAGTATATCTAAACTCAAATTTGATTTCATATTCAGATTTTCTTCAAAAAATTATGTAAATTCAAAACAAGAATCATCTCAATCGGAGATCGTATGAAAAATTTATAGTTGTTTTAAGTTCACTCCAGGAACTCACACGGGCCTAGTTTTGGAACTCACATGTGCTTAGTTCCGTAACTAAGAATATTTTTGATTTTGAGGAATTATGAAAGATCGAGAGAATTCAATGGAAAATCAAAGAGAATTTTTTGTTCATAGCAATGTGATTAACAAAAACCTCATTCATATTTACTACAGGTGTTACCAATAAGGAGAGATCTAACTTTTAGTGATCTGCAGTTCGAGGAAAAGTGTATCATATGAGCGCTAAAAGTTCCATAAACAGAAATAGAAAAGTCAAATGGAAAATCTGAGAGAGGTTTTTGTTCATAACTATGTTTTTAATAAAAACTCATTCAAATTTTCTACAGTTTTACAAATAAAGAGAGATATAACTTTTAGTGTGTTGTAGTTTGAGAAAAAGTGTATGGAAGAGCGTTAAAAGTTCCATAAATGAAACAAAAATGTCAAATAGAAAAATTGAGAGAGGTTTTTTTCATATAAATGTTTTTAAAAAAATATCATTCATATTTTCTACAGGTTTTACCAATGAAGATAAATATAACTTTTAATGGCTGCGATCGAGGAAAAACATATATGATAAGCGTCAAAAGTTCCACAATCAAAAACAAAAAAGTCAAATGGAAAATCGAGAAAGGTATTTGGTCAAAATCATATTTTGAGAAAAATTATCCTTCCAATAATGTAGAAGAATAAAATCATTATGATTCTTGTTACCGAAAAGCAAGGAGAAGATTTGGGAGCAAATCTTCCTAAAATAAGTAAGATAAGATTTGACCCCAATAATATATCTCTCTCCATATTTTGTGGAGATGGAGATCTTAGTTGTTAGGATTAGAATAAAGATAAGATAAAATTGTATTTCCTAAAATAAGGAGTTGGTTGGATGCATGAATTATAAATGCAACCTTCCACACTTAGATATGTAATGCTTTTCTCCCAATAAATAAAGATCTATTCTTTCCTCTCAAATATTATGTAGTTTTAAGATCTCAGAAGTATGATTTAAATCATCTTCCAAGGAATGAGTTGGCCACTCATTCCAAGGAAGATGGATCTTTGTATTTATGTTTATGTTTATTCATTTGTCTTTAATTCATTCTGTTGTATTGTTTTTATCTTCATATTGTGAAAATTTAGTTTGTTGTAAACCTGCAGGTGTTTCATTTAATTTTGCTTATTTCCCATTCAGCAATTTCAATTTATGCAAGTGTGTTTACATTTCTACAAATGTGATTTCCTTTATGCAAGTGTGTTTATATTTCTGTAAGTGTGCATTTAAATTTCCGCATGTGTACTTTTATTTTATGCAATTTTGGTTTGTGTTTAAAGGAGTTGCTTTCCAAGATCTTATTCTCTTAATGCATACAACCATCGGACACAGCACTGGATTAACATTATTAATGGTGAGGATTGAGGACCCCCATCAATTTAAAGAATTTGACCAACCGCAAAAAGACAAGAAATCACACCAAAAGAAGGAAAATGCTCCCATTGAGGAAAATTTCCCCACGACCAATGAATACCTAGCCTAGTGTCATCAACCCTATACAACTACATGCTTTATTTTTATTCCCCATTGAATGCAGCCAAAATATATTATCTCTTTTGCAATCGGTGGACAATTGTTCATGCCTAAACAATCCAAAAGCCATTACGTGAGATCTCCCTGACCTCCCTACAACATGCATGTGTCAATTGTGATTGGCCTTTTTGTGAGATTGTCGTCATTTTACATTACTTTAGTCAACTTTATCATATTATCTTGGTATTTCTCATATTTAACCTTTTCGTAATTATAACATTAGTAACATATCTCGCATGACTTCATCATCAACTTCTTTTTGTAAATCTATACTTGCAGGTTGCTCATCTAGCTTGCCTTTCCTTGGCCTTATCCAGTTCTATCATAGTCATAGTCAACCTTGATAGTTCACTTTAAAATAATCCTCAATAGCCCTTGCTTTCTATTCCAGATCCATCCTCAGCCCTTACATGTGTTTAGCCTCTATTCCATTTTGTTAAACTCCCATCCAGTCTCTCTGCCATAGAAAAATCAAATTGTTTACACCCAGGTCATCATTGGACTATGGTCCTAGTTTTAATCCCTCTCTTTAATCCCTATTTTTATTGTTTTCCATGTTTCTATCCCTTTATATCTCCTCTGAGTTGACTCAAACATCTCCAAACTTCTACAGCCTTCTAGATTACATTCGAGATCTTTCACATTCTCGCATATTTTTCTTATTTTTGTGATCCAGTCTCCCAAGTCATCGTCGACATGCCTCTACATAGTCTAGGTCATCATCAACCCATACCATGTATATTTATCTTTCAAGTTGATTTACTCATATTGACATCTAAATCAATCAACAAAGTGCTTTTTAATTTGCATATTATCAATATATCTCTTTTTTTGTATGTCTCTTTTGTTTAAAAAATGAGGGTTGACATCTGTTGAGGAATCTTACACTTCTTGGGTTCTCTTTGTTAGGAATAACCCACCCAAATCATCTAATAAAAATTGTTTTTAGTCTTATTTGTATATTTTATCTAGTTAAAAACAAGGATCCATCATCCATCTTGTGCCTGTATCATCGTACATTTGAGGAAACATAATACCTCCAACATTTCGAAGGTTGTGTAGCTTATTTAGTAGTTAACTAATTAATTTGATAATGAATGAGAAAATACTACAACATTCCTGGCATGCTCGGTGGGACCACCCTTTAGGTGATCTCTTGCATTTATTTCTTTTTGTCTTTTTTTTTTATGTCTTCCACTAACACTGTAGCATGAGGCTCCACTTTATTGCTTGTTCATGTTGGGTTTGTGGCTTGGATCACTCATCACCCGAGAAGTGTAGATAAATAGGAAAAGCGTTATCTAGGTATTCCAATTTTTCCTTATTTTCTCCTTTTTACATCATAATTTCCCATTCCTATTTGTGTCCTCATCGAATATCATACTTCATTTTGGGCTTAAAATGAACATTCCTTTTTGCATCATGCTTTCCCACATAGCTTAAATAGGGGTTTAATCTTCTATATCCCACACTTTATCACACACAACCTTAAACCTCAAAATCAAATTAACACATCAAAACATCCCCTTACCTAGTTTTTTGATTGGGATTTCATCACCCAATAACATACCACCTTAGACATTCCCTAGCCATAATAAACTTGAAACTAGGAATAGTTTATCTCTTCATATGTACTTGTTTATCCATTCCCTTTTCTTTTCATACTTTCTTAAATAAAGTAAGAACATAAAAAGAACTGTTTGCTTTACTTGCTTGGGTAAAAACTATTTTCATTCCCATAGTCACTCATTTATAATATAATAGAATGGAAAAGAAAACTTCAAACGATTCCTTGTCACAACAAAAATGATCTCTACAACAACCACCTCATCTGTACCCTTGAGCACTCAACCACTTATCGACGTCTCTCACCCAAAACCCCTTGTTCACACTACAACTTTAGGTGAGACCAACCCATTCTTTTACCATCAATCTATCCCATCTAGACCAGCTACCCCACCATCAGTTGGATTAGGATTTTTAGACCTCCTAAGGTCCCTCTCGATGATACCATGTTTCAAGAGCTTATAGATTCCAATCCAGTGGTACTTCAAGATTACCTCCTTAGGAGATCAACCCAGATTCCCCCGATGGACCACCACTCCAACAACTTTATCCTTACCAAACCAATCCCCAAACTACCCATCTTGTAGCTAATGAGATTTTTATATCCCACCTTGCTTCCTCTTCCACCAATCCCTCAACTCATCAAACTACCCAAATAGTCATGCCTATTCCTCACAACCTCCCGCTAATCAACACTACTCTTCCCCTCACCTCTTTAGTCATTATTCCCACTAGTATCCCCAGTCAATATGCCCAAACATCATACCCCATATTTAGACAATATGATATTATCACATCTAGCATGCCTGTCAATACTTCCCAACCCCCTTTCACAGTGCTTTACATTATGTAGTATCTAACCCCTTTCAACAATAGTTCCAACCTATTCATACCACATTTTTTCTCAAGCACTTGCCACAATAGTTACCCAATCCCAACAATCCTATCATGCTCCCATCTCCCAAAAATAATTCTTTCAATAACCATCCTTTCAATCACATCCCATGGTTTACCCCAAAAATTCCCCAAACACCAACACATCCACAAATTCACCAAAAATTTATCCGACTACTTCTTACACGCAGCCACCACCTCTTTTCCCCCAGCAGACTCTTTCGAATGATCACATGCATGCCCTTATGAATAGGTTAGCCAACCTTGAAGCTACTACTTTAGGAACCAAGGTCTCATTATCCTATGAGAAAATCTATAATGAGCCTATTCACCCATCCATACCAATTAAACCATATCCTCTACACTGGAATTGCCAAAATTTACTAAGTTTAACAACAAAGAGGATCCACAACAACACCTTTGTGCATTTAAACATGCATGTTATCTTATTGCACATGATCAGGACTTGATGCTCTGCACTTTCCCCATGTCCTTGATTGGTCCTTCGTTGAACCGGCATAATAGTATCCCTAAATATTAAATGTTATCTTTCTTCCAACTTGCGTAATTATTCGTAGAACATTTTTCGATTAACATTGTGTGAAAAATAACCAACAATGATCTATATGCCATTCAAAAATTTGAAGATGAATCCATTACATATTTTGTCACACGATGGCGCCTCACTATAATCCAATTATCCTCTCATCTTCCACAAGCTGATCTCATTGAGATCCTCTCACACTCGTGTACGAATCATATATCTTCAAATTTATAAATTCAATAGTTCTGAACCTTTGACGAGACCTTCACTATGGCCCAAAAACTTGAAACATGTTCCTCGAGCAAGGCCATTTAAAACTCGAATTCAAATAAACCTAAACAATAATGGTGTCCCCATTTCACCCGAAATCGAGACTACCCCATGTAAAAAAAATTGTACTTTAAAATAATGGGTCGTTTTGTGTTTTTATTACCACAAAGTGTCTGTATTATGTCAAGATATTCCTAGAGAGTCATATTAGCCAATTTCACCAAATACCCAAATGCCCAAAATCATTATATTCTATCGTTGGGGTTTTCTTACGGGAAATTTGTATTTAATTATTTTGAGCCCTGTTTAAGGAAAATTGTGTTTTGGTTTAACCTTGTTGTGATCTTACATGTCAATTTTCCCATATACCAATAGGGTTTTAACCAGGAATGAATGTTGGGATTTATTTGTGACTTCGGAAACGTTTTACACTTTTGGTGTTTTCCGTTTTGTTTTTTACGAAATTTATCTAGGTCAATTCCTTTTCCGGTTTAATATAATTCCTTTCCTAGAGTATCTATATATCATCTATGGACGTTATTCCAGAAGGAATTTTCCACATGAGGTATGGTTCTCTCTGAAAAGATGAATTCATGCACGAAAAAGCTTCTTTTGGGCAAGCCGCATTTTTGGAAAAAGAAGGTTTTAAGCCACAATGGAATTTTGGTAGCAACAGGCAGGTGGGAATTTTGTACCTTCCTAGAAGGGTACTTTTTCCATGGAAGCAATGCCACTTAAGTCACAATGGGAAAATTAGAGGCAGCAGGCAGGTGAGGAATTTCTTACCTGCCTTGCAGGGTGAAAATTCCCATTGTGAAATAAAAGAAAATCACTTAAGTACTTGATGGGATTTTCTTACCTTGCTCAGGCAGGTAAAAATCCCATTATGAAAGTCAAACAACTTAAGTGGATCATGGGATTTTTGGAGCTGCGTGTGCAGGTGAATAATCCCATTGAAAATTAGCTTTTAAAAATAGAAATGGCTTATGTTAAAAAGTGCGACCCCTTTTGGGGTAAAAGGACAACTTTTAATGCATTAATTAATTAATTATTTCTCCAAATTTAGCGCCAAGCATGAGGAAAATTCAACAAGGGTGAATAAGATAAAGGGAAATTAGAATTAGAAATCTAAAATTAAATAAATATTATTTCTTTAATGCAGCCCCTTCATGTCAAAAAGTGTGACCCATATGGAGGAGGAATAATACTATTTTAAGTATTAATTGATGTAATTAATTCCTATTTTTAGTGGATGAGGTCAAAGCACACTGTGAAGCTTAAGTGAACTCGGAAGTAGAGAGCTAAAATTAAATAAATTTAATTGCTTTAATGGCAGCCATGAGCATGCACAAAATAAAGCGCCCATTTCAAGAGAAAAGCTTGTTAATTAATTAATTAATTGCCGGGAATAGGAGGAAATAAATAATTATAGAATGATGAGGTTTATATAAGCATGGGATGCCATAAGGATGAATTAATTAATTATTTAGAAAAGAAGTACAGCCTGTAATTTTGCCGCCCCATTTGAAGAAGAACTTTGCTGTAAGAAGGTGTATTTACTACTTGAAGCTTCAAAATTGGCGCCTAGGTTTGGAGGAGCTTGATTTGCGTTCAATAATTATCTACATAGTGGTATAGGTTCTCAAGTGAAGTTGATAATATTCATGTTTGCTTTGTATGTAAACAAAACATCAAATTTTTGGGGCAACAGTGGGTTGATATATGCAGCTTTTTATAATTAAAATCAAGTTGTTCATGGTTAGCCATATTTGTCTAAATTAACTATAGGAATTCATTACAGGTGCTTTTATAAGAGAAAGGGAGCTTAAATCAATGTCCAATACATTAAACATATCCTTCGAATCTGAAGAAATATCCAGATCTGCACCAGTTGTGAAGAATTCCGGCCGAATAAAGAGAAAAAGAATTACTCAGACAAAGACAGATATGGCCTATCAGAAAGAGGGATGAAAAGAAAGTACATCGAGTCATGCATCACTTCTAAGTTTGCTAACATTGGAGAAACAGACTAGAACCTCATTCCAAATTGATTGACAGATCCAAAGCTGGAAAGACTTCCTCATGCGTGTAGTCAAAAGCGGTGGAAACGTTTGAGCTACAACATTTCCATTCATAGTCGATTAAGAGTTCATCATGGAGTGTGCTAGGTCTTACCATCCATTATCCAGATCATTCCAAGATGCTGCGCAGGGAAAAAAATAACTGCAGTTGCATGCAGCTTCATCAATTATTGTTTGAAGATTCAAGAACGAAAGGTGGTGACTACTATTAGCATACAAGAAGTCGACAACAGATGGGAAAAGCATAAAGTTGACTGCGTGGGCATAATGAATAGCATATACATAAAGAATCCCAGATCTCCTTCCAAGTTCCCGAGAAATCTTTCGTGATCTAATCTAGTACAAGAGGTGGATGATATTGCCAAATTGTTATGTAGGATAAATGACAAAGCGAATGCTCACAACTTCCGTGAATGGATGTATGATTTCATCAAGACCATTGAAATCAACAAAGCAGGTTCAATAATCAATTTGTCGAAATGACTAGTGACAACATTGGTGAGTAGCTCTGGAATGTGAGGCATACTTATAGCTTTAAAATGACCTCTTATTTGGTTTATAAGCAGCCTCACAGGTGTCTTCTCTAAGTTGGATAGATGTGGTGTTCTTTACAAGGACCCTATTTTTGAAAGTGCTACCCATAGCTTCATACTGTACCTACACGCAAGAAATATTACAAGGTGGTTAACAATGGATTCTTATACTTGATTAATTTGAAGGCTAGACAATGATCTAAAGGCCAACATGGTGAGTAAGGAAGCGTGGGAAGCTATGTCTAGGATTGGCAGTATCTTCATTCAGTTTACAGATTTTACATACCTCAGGGTCACCAAATTTTTGGGAGAACCAGTTAAGTTGCCCAGATACCCGGGTGATAGATTGGTCATCATGGAGTTGAGAAGACAAATCATGTAGATGTATGACCTACAGGTGAAATGACACAAGTCTATAGGATTCTTCCTAATCACTGTGGGCTATTATAGCTTCCAGAGCATTCATAAAGCCCGAGGAATTGAAGCGGAGATGTTCTCGAGTACTAGCAAGAGTTCTTCCCAAAGACGGTTGAACTTCAATCCATTTGGAGTGGCAAGGAAGACAATATCCCAGGAGTATGTGCATGTGCCTTCATTAGAAGATTTCTAGATGAAGTGTAGAAGCAAGTACGAGGTTAGAAAGAAAGATTTCAGCAAGTTATCGGCATGGTAAGTGTTTGACTTTGGATTAGCACGGATACCTATAGATCTTAAGGATGATGGGCCTGTGTTACTTGACACATACCATCGGATGGGAGGAGATAGAGTTGTACTTTAGGAAAATGTAGGGGGCTTCCATACGATTAAGGAAAGGTCCTCCACCATTCTAGTCAATACCTCAAACTGGTTGCTGATGAAAGGATATTACCTTGATGAAGCATTGATGAATCAAATCATGGGAAACTTTGGCACAAGATATTCCATCAAGAGGAAGCATGAAGGAGAAAGCAACAGAAGGCCTGAGAAGATTAAAGTGCATATAAGGTCTCATTCTAAGGAGAATATCACTTCTACAGCTATGATGTTAGTTTCGGCTTCTCCAGCATCAAGTACTTCACCAACTATTGTATCTCAACAGGATACTATCATTCCTCCGTAGAATCTAGCAACATTCATATTCTCTCCTCAGCCACTCCATTCAACACCTCTTCCTGAAGAAACATTGAAGCTACAGATGGCAAAATTTGAAAGAGCTTTGTCTTTGGATGACTCAGAGGATGGCAGCCACAACACTATAGCGGTTTTAGATGGAGAGGAATCAGAGCGTGAGATAGTGGTACACTCGAAACTTCTCATTCTTAGAGAATTAATTTCTCAGAATGCTTGACTTTGCAGTTGGTTCTAGAGGCTAGAGAGGAAATAAACTTGGAGGAACATGACTTGCAAGTGCTCTTGAATCTAGGTGGAAAAGATAGAAAACCTAAAGTTGCTAAGTTAAGTTCAAGGTTGATCATTAAGGAGTCGGGGCAGATATTTCCGAGATGTCAATTGCATGGCGTAGAAGGGAAGGAGGATGAGCTCACAACAAAAGATATAACAATAACCAGAGTACCCATAGGTTAAGCCACCATAGAAGGATTGAAGCAAGACACACAGACATTGATAGATGCTCTATTCCTTAGGCTTGAAGAATAAAAAGGTGGAGAATTTTGAACTTCAAAAGTAGGTATCTCAGTTGTGCAAGATCATTGCCAAGGTTTCTAAATCTTCCACTCAGCCAATTTTAGCACAAAAGTAGGTGAGTGATCATCTGATGCAGGAAGTGGAAGATGCAAGTAACCAGGTTAAAGCTATCAATAAATGGAAAATTGTGATAATTCGTCAAGATTCTATACAACTCGAAGAAGTGCCACCCTACCTAAAGGTTATGAAAGATGCATCAGATTAGCTGAAGCAACTGGTGACAAGCACGATAGATATGAACACAGTTGCTGAGAGTAACCTAAGTACTTTGGCCAAAATAAATAAGCTACCAAGAGAAGTGTTGATTGTGGAATAGATTGTGCCTGATGGATCAATTGAGAAGGGGAAGCAACTTGAGTTTGCAGTATCTTTCCATTTGGAGATCTGCAGGATTATGTTGAAAAGGATGCAGGTACTTGAGAGTATGGCATCATCTTTACCAGACAATGTCGTTGCTTTAACTAATGAGGAAGTGGTCGGGAATGTTACTTCATACACAAGGACCATTCCTAGTAAAGTGCCTAATTCCTGGAAGGATCTCTTCTGATGGTGCAAGGGAGAATTGATGGAGTTGTTAAGCCTTTCATGATGAATTCCATCAGCAAACTGGTTTTTCACTGCAGTCATATATTGAGAAGTTTAGGCCTAGCTTAGAGGATGTGGAAGCATGTATCAGGGTATTGAACGAAGGCTTGCTGTAATTCAGGACAGAAAAGGAAGTTGTGGCTAAGACAGATGGGAAGATGTTGAATTACATGTTCGACAAGTATATTCAGTATCAAAACAAAAAGAAGATGTAGATGTTACAATTGGCATGTCTTTCTTCTTCTACTCTTTCTTCTTCTATTTTTCATGTTCCGGATATAATTGTAAAACTTTAAAGTTATTGGTTTTGAAACCATTACTTTAAGTTATGTGGAATGATTCTATTAGTTAAGTGACAGATGTGTATAAGTTTGAATATGGACCCGGATGCATGTCACTTGAAGAGGAATTAGAGGGGGATGATTACCAGATGTTATCTTTACTTTTTGTTTATGTTCCAGTTCAGTTGAGTTTCCCATTTGTATTTTCCCTTCTACATTCTATAAGTAGAAGAAGAACCTTTGGGTTAATGATCAGAATTTGTAAGCAACATTCTTGTGTTCTAGACTTTGTGCGTTGAAACCCCTGATAGTTATTTGAAGCAAAGGAATACAAAGGAGTAGATTTCTAGAGAACTTTGTGTCACGATGCATTTTGTTTCTATATTTTTTCTTAGATGTACTTATAAACTTTGTGTTATTTTAGATCTAGATCTCAAGGATTCCTTTGTTTATAATATTGTGTTGATATCTATTGGTTCCGTCTATGTGCATGCAATCAACTCTGTTATCTATTGATTGGGTTGCACATCTTCCCTATTTCTTCCCTATGTTTTATTATTTCCTTCTTCTTTAAATATTTCATTTCTTTAACAATTGCTTACTTTGCTGCAAAACTATACAACTATGGTTCATGAGCTACATGGTTAAAGTAAAACCCCTAAATAGATACTAGCATATTTTATTGAAAAATCTGACATGGGAGCCTCGCCAGTAAATGAGGGAGATTTATCTCATGAATGCCTAGGTTTTCAGCTATGTAGAAAATCTAGCCAATAGTTTTTGGCGACTCTGTTGGGGAACAACTATATTTGCAGATCAAATCTTATCTTTTAAAGATCAGAGTGTTTTCCATACACCTCTCAACCTGGATGAACATCCATTCACCCAACTGTGAAGGCACAAGGAAGGACTGATCATTTCTTTAGATTGCAGGAGTAATTCAATTTCAATCATCCTCCTCAAGTTAGAAGCCACAGATCTAGTCTCTCACCAGGAAGGAGAGTGCACACTCATCCAGATCTAGATCATCTTCAACATAATCCAGTAGCTAGAATTATTCACCAAGTCTACACAAGAAGAAGATGTGCCCCACTCATCATGCAGAACCAGAATCAAAATCAGAACCAGATAGTACCTATCCCATGGGGAGCAGCTTTTGGGCCACTGAACTTGACTCCACCTATGCATGATCTGCCTAAAGGATCCAGAAAGAATTTTCTGAAATTCTTTGGAGATGGAAAGAAAAATCTGGATGATCATTTGGTAGCCTTCTTCATATCTTGTGGTGTGCTTGTAGTGGAGCATGAAGATGTCTCGGTCAGACTCTTCATTGAGACTCTACACGACTTGGCTAGCAAATGGTTCTATCAGCTAGCTCCTGGCACCATAACCAACTGGGCCACTATGCGAGAGAAATTTTTGAAAAGATTCAAGCCCGCAGAAGACGCTAGCACTCTAATCACTCAACTAATGCAATTAAAGAAGGAGCCAAGTGAGAACATGTGGGACTTTATTATAAGGTTCCAAAGGATTTTATTTAAAATCCTCACTGGCCGCATCGCATTGAGTGATGAAAATCAAAAGACATTTTTTATAAACGCTCTATTTCCCAAAGTTGGATATCAACTGAGAATGGCAAGACCTGTGAATCTACTTGAAGCCCAAAATGCTGCCATGGAGGTTGAAGATGACTTAATCATGGCTAGAAAAATAAAACAATCATCCCACAAAAGTGATGGAGCTTCTTCAAGTTATTTAGATCCTTTACTGTAAAGGTTGGCTAACGACATGCTACAAATCAAGAAGTAGATATCTCAAGCAGGAAATGTGACCCCTTCAAGAATAGCTCCTACTCGGACCTTTAACGGTCAAAATCAAAATCAAAATAGACTTGTTGTTGCACCACAATGGTTGGCAATTGAAGCTGCTCCAAGAAATAACTTGGAAACTAATGAAGAAGATCTAGGCATTGACAAATCATTTGATGATGAAGACTTTGTAGATCCTACGTGTGACTCCAATATTGGTTACCTGGACTACGAATCTGACGAGGGCTATTATGAATCTTTTGATGATTCTGATGGTCACACATTTGTGGTGTTCACAAGGTCCTAGACACACCAAAATGCTGAAGCATCCATAAGTAGCCAAAGAAGAGAAAGAGAAGATCCTGGGCCGGATGTTACTATCCTAAAAAGAGGTAGTACACTACCTGCTTCATTAGCTCCCAAAGATAAATATGCAAATTCTTTCAATTCGCAGCAGAGGGCCAATGTGCATCTGGTTGAAGCAAGTCAAGATTTTGACATTATTGATCACATTAAGAAGACCGAGGTCTAAATGTCTCAAACCGAAGTTTTTGAGGGCATTTCGATCGAGATAAATAGATTGGTCGGTATGTGCAAAGTAATGGTCTCAACCCTCCAACAAATAATACTTCACGAGGTATCTTGTCAAGTCCAAAGATTACTCCTCCTTCAAATAATGTGGTGCAAGTACTTCACAGGTATCTTGTCAAGTCCAAAGATTACTCCTCCTTCAAATAATACGGCTATAAGTTCTTCTCCTGAATGTCGAGATGGTGTGCGCGTACCGTAGAGAAAGATCAGGCTGACTGCGAAGAACTCCTTTTTGTCTTGGAAGGACTACCTGCAAATAAGAACACAAGACCACAAGATTTTGATTAAACAATAAATGAGGAAACTGCCTTGGGCCCAGGAAATATAAAACTTCCTTTCGAAGGTGGTCAGTTCCCCTGCTAATATGAATTAACACAAAAGACTGCAAAATATCAATTAAATTGTCTCGTTGGTAGGTAGGGGAAAGGCTGGTTTTGGTTTTGATCGGAAGGAACCGATGGGTTACTATAACCGATGCGTTATCGATAACCGATACCGGTGGGTTCTAGGATCTTCTTGGTAGCTATGGTGTTTGTAATGGCTGGTTTATGGATGATATTGGGAAATGAGACGATGAGGGATAAAAGAATGATAGTTAGATGCTGATGACACGTTGGGTAGTGGATTGAAACAAATTTAGGAGGACTGTGATTCAAAGAGCATAAGAAATGTTATAACAGAGGACATGCAAGATATGACTTACTGGTTTTGGCGAAGATGCAAGTTGATCTCCTCTACTGCAAGCACTTCTGGTTTCTTTACTCGTCTCTGCTTGATTAAATGAAGATCTGGACTCTGTTTCTCGCTCCCAATGCTCTCTGTTGATCCAGAAATCCTTCGACTGATCCCCAAAATGAATTTTTCGATCCGTTGTTTTGGTTTGGGGAGCCCATTTACGAGGAACCGATGGCGGTTGCGTAAGCAAGCGGCGGTCGAGTAGAGCCGGCATCGGTAAGGAAAAAGTAGGCTATTTTTAGTAAAATAGCCCACCTTCCCTGCTTTTCTCCCGAGAGATCAGTTGCGGGCTTGGTCAAGTGGCTAGAAGGTCGGCTTTGGGTGCGAGTAAGGAGGCATTAGTTATGGATGTGAGTCTAGACCAAGTCATGGGTCTTAATTAGGTTAGTTTAGGGTTAGGGCTAGGTCATGATGAGGTGGCAAAGTGAGGTGGCGGGTAAGGTGATGTGGATTTATCAATTATAAGGTAATTAATAAATAATTGTGTAAGGTTTAGGTGATGAGGTTAGATTGCGAGAGGAGATGCGGGTCACAAGGGGTCGTAAGACACAAATTTGGTGTCTACATTAGCCCCTTATTGTCGTGTAGCTTGTTCTGTAAAGCTGCGCGGACAATAATATGAAGTGGTTTCTCGTGTTAAAGATATAGGTAATCCCCCTCAAATCTATCGCCGATTGAGTGAACGGGAAATCAGGGATAGGGTTGATAAAGGGTACATGTTGTAGAGAGGATGGTAAGGTGGTGGGGTAGGTCCAAGGAAGTAGACGCATGTTGAAATGCAATAGTACGGCGAGGGTACATGATTTGACAAGCAAACCAGCAATGTGTAGGCAAAGGTCGATAGTTTATCAAACAAGGGTGATATAATCCTGGTATCAAGGCATAGGAAGTAGCTCGGGGTATATAACGGTGAAGTGCGAGAGCGTTTAGGCATGTTCGGCGAGTACAAATGGTTGGTTTGGTTGAGATAACGCGTCACGGTCAGGTACAGGCAAAGTTGGTCGACAGATCAAGTCGAGGACCCTAATCATGCTAAAACACGAAGCAGGTGAGCTCGATTGAACAAAAGGTACATGATGGATGGATAAAATAAAAGCGTTGATTGTGGGTATGGTATTGAAGTGATACGGCCTTGGGTCGAGGCCAAGTGGTTGGGCGGTGGCCCTGGGTCGGAGTCATAAGGGTAGAGTGAGGCCTTGGGTCGGAGTCAAATTGTTAGGCGAGGCCTTGGGTCGGGCCGGATGGGTAGGTTGAGGCCTTGAGTCGGGCCTTGGTTAGGGTGGGAGGCCTTGGGTCGGGCCGAATAGGTAGGGGCGAGGCCTTGGGTCGGGCCGAATGGTAGGCGAGGCCTTGGGTCGGGCCAAATAGGTAGGGCGAGGCCTTGGGTCGGGCCGAATAGGTAGGGCGAGGCCTTGGGTCGGGCCAAATAGGTAGGGCGAGGCCTTGGGTCGGGCCAAATAGGTAGGTTGAGGCCTTGGGTCGGGCCGAATGGTAGGGCGAGGCCTTGGGTCGGGCCGAATAGGTAGGGCGAGGCCTTGGGTCGGGCCAAATAGGTAGGCGAGGCCTTGGGCGGGCCTAGGTAGGTGGGCCTTGGGTCGGGTAATGGTTAGGCGAGGCCTTGGGTCGGGCGAATAGGTAGGGCGAGGCCTTGGGTGGGCCGAATAGGTAGGGCGAGGCCTTGGGTCGGGCCAAATAGGTAGGGCGAGGCCTTGGGTCAAGCCAAATAGGTAGGTTGAGGCCTTGGGTCGGGCCGAATAGGTAGGGCGAGGCCTTGGGTCGGGCAAATAGGTAGGCGAGGCCTTGGGTCGGGCCGAATAGGTAGGGCGAGGCCTTGGGTCGGGCCGAATAGGTAGGTTGAGGCCTTGGGTCGGGCCGAATAGGTAGGGCGAGGCCTTGGGTCGGGCCAAATAGGTAGGTTGAGGCCTTGGGTCGGGCCGAATAGGTAGGTTGAGGCCTTGGGTCGGGCCGAATAGGTAGGTTGAGGCCTTAGGTCAGGCTGGAGAGGTAGGTTGAGGCCTTAGGTCAGGCTGGACAAGTGAACAAATGGTGTGCAGCAAAGGTGGATAGAGGCGAGATTGGTGAAAAAAAGGCAAGGAGTAAATAAGGGCAAAGAATGGGGTGAAAGTGGGGTAGAGAACCGATGTCGATTCTGCATGACCGATATCGGTTAAGGGACCGATACCGGTTCCTTAGGGCAAAATGAAACCGATATCGGTAAAAGGCGAAAAACCTATAAAAAGAAAAATACGGCTTGTCATTGTCACTTTTGTTATTTGCAAACCAAATCGACTTGTCTGACGTGGAGAGTTGGGATTAGAGGCTTGATTGAGTGAGGTGGAGCTATTGTATTGGCGGAGAGAGTTGATAGTGGGCCCGATTAAGGAGGAGGCGTTGATTGATTGGTGGGGACCCAGCGAGATCGGGATTGGAGCCATGGCACGAGCGGGGAGGAGGCTGGAGGCTGGACCAGGTGGGACCACCACCCCATCCCACCACGGACGACGTGTCGTCGTTCGGGTAGATTCGAAACTCTTTAATTTGGTGATTTGGTTGTATTATGCTAAATTGGGGGTTTGGGTAGGAATTAACCTTTTTTAGGAAATAATGAGAAAATGGAAATGATTTGAAAAAGGGAGAGGGTAGATAGGCTAGATAGGCTAAGGTGGGTAGGTGGGTAAGTTTTTAGGGTTTTTGGGTGGGTAGATGGGTAGAAATAGGTAAAAAAATGGGTTTTGGGGGCCGCGCGGGGGTTCGGCTCTGGGAGAGGACAGTGACCGATGTCGGTCACTAAGCGACCGGCATCAGTCGCACAATTTTTAGGAAAGGAGACTTGTTTGGTGCGTCCAGCGTCGGTCATGTATCGGTTGGGGCGCGGTTGGGTAGGGTGGAGGGTAGGTGTGGGTTGGTTTTGGGTTTTTTGGGTTTTGGGTTTTGGGTTTGGGTGGGTGAGGTTGGGGGTTGGAGAAGGGGGTGTAGGTTTTAGGTTTTGGGTTGGGTTGGGTTTTGGGTTTGGGTTTGGGTGGGTGTGTGGGGTTGGGTTAGGGGTGGAGAAGGGTTAGTTTTGGGTTTTTAGGGGTTGGGTCGGGTGGGGGTTGGGTTGGGGTTTGGGTTTGGGTTGGGTTTTGGGTTTTGGGTTGGGTGGGTGTGGGGTGTGGGGTTGGGTAGGGGTGGAGGGGTTTGGGTGTGGGTTAGGTTTTGGGGGTTGGGTTGGGTTTGGGGGTTGGGTTTTGGGTTTTAGGTTGGGTTGGGTTGGGTTTTGGGTTTGTAGGGTGGTAGGTTGTTAGAGGGCGGTAGAGAGTCGGGGTATGGTCGGGGGATAAAAGGGTGTTTAGATGATAAAGTAGATGTTGTAATAAAAGAGTAGGTCTAAGGATGTGGGTTGGTTTTGCGAGCACGCACGTGGCACGATGCGGGATAGGATGCCCCGTTGACCCAGTGCGGATGAGGCCACACGTATCTCTGCGGCTCATTGGGCCATCATGCGTGAGTGGGACTCGGTGGAGTCAGAGTACGAAGCGATAGAGAGAGATCACGGCTGATGGTTGCCCTCATCGAGAGATGGGATCCGGCGACAATGTGTTCCATCTCCGGTGGGAGATGACCGTCACATGGAGGATGTGTATCGCATCCTTGATTACCTATCGAGGAAGCGATCTTCAGGTAGGTCGAAGGCTGCCATGCACATCTGCTGCGAGTTTTGGGGATGCGGCCGTGCTGCGGCCTACCATAGCGCGAGTATCGGAGTGCAGTGACATGTACCGTGCGCATCGACACGAGACACACGGCCAGGTGTGTTGATGATGGTTGGGATCACTGCGCCGCCCTCCCGGACTCGGAGAGGAGGCCGCTTCCCACGAGCATTGATGGGAGTGCTGCTGGAGATGGTGGAGGAGCACACATTACGCACAGGCACCGGTATATCAGTGCAATTATACTGAGGAGCTATGGGGCTATCGCGGAGGAGGCGATTTGGTATTTGTTCTACATTTTGTTGCATTGTTGGGCATACGAGCACATCGTATGCATCGAGGCGATAGGGTTGCAGCGGCCGGGGCCTCAGGTCATATACCGATATGGCTTCGAGAGGTGGTTGGGGGTCGTGGGCCGCCCACGGCGATTATGGCGAGTCGGGATGTGGCATACTATAGACATTTGCTAGAGGGCCTTACAGCGGTAGACATTGTATGGAGACCCTACGAGAGAGTCACCATCTGGCGAGAGAGCCGCTTACGATTGCGCCTAATCCAGTACACATTACGGATAGCGGGGCGGAGGCCGAGAGAGAATGCAAGCGGATACCCCTGGAGAGAAGTGCGCGGCGAGATAGGGCTGCGGCAGGGCGAGCCACCTCCGTTCCTCGATGCAGGAGAGATGATGTAGAGGCCCCCTTGCACTGCACCACGGCCTTTGGATCAGTTGGGTAGCGAGAGAGAAGCGGTGAGATGATGTAGATGATCTTAGGGTGCGGGAGCATACTGAGGGTGGTGAGGCTGGGCGAGAGAAGCGAGATAGTACCGCGCACGGCCAGAGACTTTAGCAGTGGTGATAGAGAGAGAGATCAGCTCGGGGTGAGTGCAGCTCTTACGAGGGCAGCTGCTTGCTGCTGCACGAGCACGAATAGGTGTCTTACGAGGCAGCTAGCGAGCTCGAGCACGAGCACGAGCAGCGCCACCACCAGCACCACGGCCACGAGTGCGAGTACAGTATAGTGCGAGGCGGCGGTACAGTACAGCACCACCACCAGCGGTGAGTACACCACGGCCCGAGGCACGAAAGTGCAAATGCAGTACCACAGCCACGAGCACCACGGCCAGCACCAGCCACGAGCACGGGGGCCTTTGGTAGTAGGTGTCGAGACCGGCCCAGTACCTACGGTGGCTCGAGAGCGTTACATGGAGAGCTAGGCGGAGGCCGATACTATCGGGATATTCTTGATAGTGCAGGGCTGATTACTCAGCCCTATGCGGCACATAGAGCGAGACCTCTCGGAGTCGAGAGGTCTCGGGGAGTGCGTAGCCACGGGCCCAGTGGGTCCGTCACGAGTAGGAGGCGAGAGGCACCACGAGGGACTAGCGGGGAGAGGTGCGAGGCGCGGTGGGGAAGGCGAGAGATCCCGGACATGGTGTATTGATAGATGGGCACCGGTCTGCGAACCGGGTGTATTGATAGAGGCTGCGTGCCTATGTATTATTCATGTATTCATTTATTCATTTATTGTATACCGGCTGCTGAGCGAGTAGGGGTTGTATAGTGGATACCGGCTGCGAGCAGTATATATCTATTTTGATCGAGGACCGGCTGCGAGCGAGTCGAGATTTTTGTGATTATTGCGGCTGCGTGCGGCTTTGGTGAATTATGAGATCACGAGAGGCCCGATGTAGGGCACATTGTATTTTTTGAAAATTTGTATATATATAGAGACGATGTTTTGATTCACATGCAGTGTTCAAAATGTGTTTAAATATTTTGTTAATGGTTGGTAATATATAATGTATGATAAGTTTTAGTTGACATGTTGATAGATGGATGATGTTGATGTTTTTGTTTTTGCACGTATATATGAATGACAGGTTATGTGATGAATTGTTGGTTTTGTGACATTGTGATATATGTAACTGATGAGTTGGATCAAATGATGTATAGATTGATAGTTTCTTGATATCCGTAGTTGATGGTTTGTGTATTTGTATAAAATAAATGATGTTAATGAAAGTGTAATGCTATATGTGGTGGATGAACAAATGTGGTAAATTGTGTTGTTTATGCGGGAGGAAAAAGAGGCGGGCGCGACAAAAATTTAGGTGAGAAATGAAGAAAAAAACTTTGTTGAGAAAAGATAGGTGTGTAACCGATATCGGTTGAAGAACCGATATCGGTATCTAATAGACCGATATCGGTTAAGTAACCGATCCGGTTATTTAGGTATGAGCTTTTCTAAAAATAGAAAAGCTAGGGTGTGACTTAAGTTTTAGTTTTAGAGCCATGCAAGAGGTTAAATACGCGACGCGATGCTTTTTGGCCCGAGACAGATATTTGCATGAGAGATTTGAGTGATAAGGAGAAAAGAGACGAGGAAATTGCATGAGAGATTTGGGTGATAAGAAGAAGTGGGAAGGTGAATGCGATCGAGATTGAGAAAGTAGAAAGGTGAATTTGAAAAGGGTGGTGATCATGGCAGAACGAGGAGAAGCATCCAGCAGGCAGGGACAAGAGGGAAGACAAGGGCCACCTCAAGCCACTGCAACCCAAGAGGTAAACGTTTTGATTGGTGATCTGATTTTTGCATGTGTTATGAATAAGAGATTAAGTGGGTAGATATGAAGAAGAAAACATGATAGCAAGGGTTATAGGTGAGGTAAGTGTTACGTGGTAGGTAATCAAGGGTTTCGGGTATGTCTGTGTATACAGAGAGGAATAAACGAGCAATTTATTGTCGTAGGTGGTTGTTTTAGGCAAGATGTATGTAATTGATAGTGACCGGTAGCGGTTAGAGGTAACCGGTATCGGTTACTGAACCGATAACGGTTATGTATAACCGATACGGTTCTTGGAGGAATTTCCAGAATGTTTGAAAAATCCTGACGGATTGAATGGTTGTTTGTTGTTTTGGTGTATGCGGCGAGGCGGGGTTGAGGATGAATGATAGTGTGTGCAGTAGCGTTGTTGTCACGAATCCGAGCGGATGTAACACCAGCTGAATGGACATTGGTAAATCGTTTGGGGTTAAGTGGAATCCGCTATTATTCACGAATTGCACGGAACCATGCTATGTTGCAGGCATTGATTGAGAGATGGAATCCCGAGACAAATACCTTCTATCTGCATGCCAGCGGGGAGATAGCGGTAACATTGGAAGATGTGTTTCGTATTTTGAGACTCCCATTACGGGAAAACTAGTATATCGAGCACTACTACTAGCGCGGCACGGGGGAGCGATAACAAGCGATATTTGGTCCATACGCACGAGATTTGACACGGCGAGAGTTTATCCTTTACGTATGGGGTAATGTATGCAGCACACCACGAGGAACAAGGTTAGCGTGTGATATTAATGATAGCGGTAGGGTATTATGCATTACCGAGGCGAAGGAGGAAGATTTCCAAAGGCATTGATGTGTGTTATACGGGAGATGGTAGAAAGAAAGGCGTGGCGTTTGCGTGGGCACTGCATATTTGGCGGAGCTATACGAGGGGTTTATGGGCTTGTAGGTGAAATCACGGGGCGAGCATTTGGATTGTTCATACTTATTACACTTTGTTGGGCCTATGAGCACATTGTTTGTGTGCGACAATAGGCCAATCCCTCCGGCGAGAGAGCCAGGATACGAGAGGTTGGGATTCAGACGATGGGTCCAGACAGAACAAGAGGCCAGATCCCAAGCCGTGATGGGTGATATTGAGTATTACAGGCAGGTATGGGAGAGGGTGACGGTTGCGGACATCTGTTGGAGGCCTTACGGGAACTATATGGTAACAGAGAGCATAGGCGAGGAGTTAAGGGGTGTAGAGCGAATGAGGTGGATCGCGGGGCACAGGCCAGGTGAATATGAGAGGATTCCTATAGATCGCGTGCGGCGACAATTTGGATTTGTGCAGGATATACCCCTGGCTTATAGACCATATATGAGGATCGCGCGAGGCGGTACTCTCACCTCCCGGCCAACACCTCGAGAAGGTCACTGAAGAGGTAGCGGCCGATCGCGGGGTAATGGATGAGGCAGCAGCAGAGGCCTATAGATTATGGTGGGCGGAGAGCTGCGAGGTATACGTGATTGTCCACGACATAGCTGTGATTACAGCGAGAGAGGATCATCTGCGGCGTTTAGTCGGCAGCTCAAGCGAGGTGAATGAGACAAGAGGATTGTTAGCGGTTGCGGAGTCACGGCGGAGAGACTAGAGGCTGGAGTCCTCCATGCGAGAGGCGTATTCATATGTTACGAGGAGAGATTGGCGAGATCGGTGGGCGGTACCAATAGCCGTGGTACCTTTGAGACGAAGAGAGGCCGGCGAGAGGGTCGGCGATCACGATCATCACCTAGTTCGGGATGAGGCGTGAGGTGCGAGTAAATGTTAGCAAGGTATAAGAATAAATAAAGTACCGACACTGCGTGTCGATGATAGAGAAGATGTATTTGTTTAACATCTAAATAAAACTGAATATGTATGTTGATTTGAGTTATGATAATAATAAGAATGTTTGTGTTTTGATTTTCGGTGTTTTAAAAAAGGATAAAGAGGAATGTGATTAAATAGAAATACACAAAAATATTTATATTCACCACACATGATAGGTTATGGTAGGGGATGGTCGAGCTAACCTGGGAGACCCCATGTCTCGAAGTCTTTGCCTACATAGCCCATTGCACAAAGCAAGGAGGGGCCTCGGACCGATGTAGTTCTCCCTTAGGATCGGGAGAGGTGAAGTCGGAGCAATTTAGTGCGGTTTAGGCAATTGGTTGGTTGGTAAAAATATTAAGATTAGTAAAGGTAAGGTTGATGGTGTTGGTAATGAATTGGTGATGTTGTAAAAGGTATAAGGGAAGCGAAAGTTAGCCTACCCAAGTAGAAGGGAATCATGTCTGATTAAGGTCAACACACAATCCTAGATGCGAGGCAAGCGAGAGAAAGAGTGCTCCGTAGGTGAAAAGAGCTAAACAAACCACACCACGTAGAAAGCGAGCTTGGAGCCCTAGGTACCGTGCATAGGCGAGAAGTCAATAGGTGAAAAGAGTTGTGTGATCACAATATATCGGCGTACATTACGTCCCTTGAGTTGAAACAAATGGTGAGGTGAGGTGGATGGTATAGTTGAGGTGCGAGAGAACTTATTACAAAGTGAGTGTTCTAACGAAAGAGAACCTACCCTAAAGAGACAAGTCCATGACTCAAAAGTTCTTTTGAATGAGGCTTTTATTTTATTGAATGTAGAGTGATCGATGCGGGAAGTCTACAAGGGATATTGATTGTATTATTCTTGAGGTCTTCACGAAGGTGATCAATGCGAGAAGCTTCGATAAAAGCTGGCTTTGTGTATATAAGCTGTCCTTCGAGGAGCGATCTATTTATAGTAGCGAATATGATTGTAATGCATAAAGCTGTCCTTGAGGAAGCGATCTATATATAATAGCAGCAATAGTTTGGCATATAGCTGTCCTTCGAGGGAGCAGTCTATATTTAATTTAGATGACTAGATGTTCTTTTGGCGTGAAGCATCTAGTTTAGTAGGAAGTTTGACTCAAGAAAATCCCATAAGAATACGGCTTATTTTAATACTTTGAAGTCATGGACTAGACTAAAAAGGGAAGGCATCATCGAGGGAGGTGAGAATCAAACTATGTGAGCTTGATTGTTATTATGAGGTGTAGGAAGCAGTGTATGTAGTGGTAAGTGAGCTCGGGGACGGCGGCGGGTAGATAAGTGATATAACACTAATTTCAACGGTAGAATGGTCGAAGATACAAGGCATTAAGGGGCTCGAGGCTCGGAGTTTACCATTAAGCGAAGCTAAGCGATAAGCGCGATCCATAGGTGTGAGTGATTATGTAAGGCCCAATCGATTGGGAGCAAATTTTCCACGTTTGCTCTTTTCTAGTTTGGTTACATGTTGATTCTCTTTGAGGACAAGATCACCAACCTTAAAGGTACGCTCATGAAGTCGCTTTATCATAAGCACGTTTAATGCGTTTTGATAGATTTGAAGGTGATCGAAGCTGTAAGGCGGCGTTCGTCAAGAAGCTCAATTGGGCTAACCGCTCTTGGCGGAAATCATCGTTGGTGAGAATATCTGAAGAGATATTCTAAGGGAGGGTATTTGTATTTCGAGAGGCAAAACAGCCTCGGTACCGTATACCAAAGAAAAGGTGTGGCATTAGTAGAGTGCGAATGCTAGTACGATAAGCCCAAAGGGCAAAGGGAATGTGATCGTGCCAATTTCTTCGGATTCATTGACAACTTTCATGAGGATTTTGGTTAGTGTTTTATTAGAGGACTCGGCTTGCCCATTGGCTTGTGGATAGTAAGGTGATGAGAAACTAAGTTTGATACCAAAGTTGTCACAAAGGTCTTGCAACAACTTGTTTTTGAAAGATTTTCCATTATCATTATCGGGCGATGAGGAACACCAAAGCGGCGAGATAATGTGGTGGTTAATGAACTCGACAATTTTTCTTTTTGATTGAAATGAGTGGAATAGCCTCCACCCATTTTGTGTAATATTCGGTCATTGTGATTATCCAAGCGGTGGCGTTGTGAAGAGGTCGGGTGAATCTCACCAATAAGGTCTAAACCCCATTGTGAGAAGGGCCAAAGATCTCGAGCGATCTGGAGCGGGTGGCTAGGAGTATGTTGAAGGTTGGCATATTCTTTGACACATAACACAACGCTTAACATATTCGTAGCGATCGTTATTGAAGTAGGCCAATAATAACCAAGGCGAAGGATTCGTTTGGCCACAGCAAAGGCCGCTGAAATGTCCACCACAAATACCGTCATGGACTGTTGGATGGTATGAGTGGCCTCCGCGCTTGATTAGGCGGCGAAGGAGGATGCCATCAAAGCCACGTTTATAGAGAGAGTCCCCCATGACAACATAACGCGAAACACTTTTAAGAAAAGCACGTTTGCCGTTACTAGTAAGGTCAGGTGGGAGGACAGAGATTGTAAGGTAGTCGTGAAATTGGTGGTACCAGGTATCCTGCGAACTAGTAGACACAGTATTTATCATACAAACTACCGGGGTTGAATAGGATGGTGCAAAAGTTCTTTGGACCACAACGAATAATTGAGTCGGTTGGTGCGGCGGGAATTTGCGAGGCTAGGCAAGCCATAGTGTCCGCAAATTTGTTAGTGGAGCGTGGAATGGTTTGTATAGAATAGTGAGTAAATAAGGCTAGAAGTGAATCCACGTAGTGTTTGTATTTTTGAAGTTCCTCATTTTTGCATTGGTAGACGCCCATAAGCTTGATTGACTACCAATTGAGAGTCGCAAAAATGTTGATAGATTTGATACCTAAGTGTACGCAACTTGGAGACCGAGCACAAGGGCCTCGTATTCCATTTGTATTATTAGTGCAAGGAAATCGAGTCGGAATGAAAGAGGCATAGGTTCAGCGTTGAGAGGAATGAGAACAACGCCGGCTCCTCCGCATGTGGCTGGCATTTAGATCCATCGAAGAAGAGGGTCATTGGAGTACGACTCCTCCGTGAGGAAAGAGTAGCGATGAGTTCGTCGGGAAATGTGAAATTGGTAAATTGTTCCCGAGGTAAAGGAGCTTACAAGTTGGTTAGTGCGATGGTTTGTCCTTTGATTGATTTACGGTGGACAAACTCAAGGTCGAAGTCGGCGAGAAGCATGAGCCATCAGCAATCGTTGGTTGAGATGAGGTTTGGCATACATGTAATGGATGGGAGTCTGTATTAGTGATAGCGAAAGTCTTGTGATTTAGAAGGTAGTGTCGGAGTTTGGTGGCCACGAATGATAGGGCTAGGCATAACTTTTCTATATGTGTGTACCTAGTCTCATAGTCCACAAAGTCGACTTATATAATAAGCGGCTTGTTCGCGATTCTCGGAGTTACGATGTGCAAGCATGGCTCCTACTGAGCGTGGTCGGTGGCGGAAAGGTAAAGGTAGAAAGGGCGGTCGTCTTGGGGTGGGATAAGCACGGGTGGCTGCAAGAGATAAGATTTGAGAGCTTGAAGGCTTGGTGACATTCTTCGCTCCATTGGAATCAATATCCTTTTAAGGAGGTGATGGAAAGGTTGACATCGATCGAAAGTTGGGAGATGAAAGCGTCGGATAGATTGGAGCTTACCTTGTAAACTACGCAATTGTTTGAGATTTTGGGTGGGGGCATTTCTAGGATAGCTTTGACTTTAGATGGATCGACCTCGATGCCCGCATGAAAAAGAGGCGATAAAGCCAAGAAGTTTTCCCGAAAGAACACAAAGACACATTTCTTTGGTTGAAGGCGGACGAGAATATTGTAGCAGGTGATCAAAAATAATGGTTAAAACATCGAGATGTTCACTACGATGTTTAGACTTGCGAGAAGATCGTCGACATAATCTTGAGGATAGTGTGCATAATGTCATGAAAAATGTAGGTCATAGCCCTTTGATAGGTGCACCGGCATTCTTAAGGCCAAATGGCATGACACGATAATGAAGGTTCCCGAGGAGTTATGAAGCGTAGTTTTGTGTTGATCGGCGAAGCGACCAAAATTTGGTTGTATCTGAAAAGCCATCCATGAGAGAGAGCATCTCATGACCTGCGGTTAGATCAACAAGTTGGTCAATGCTAGGTAAGGAAGTCATCCTTAGGGCAAGCGAGGTTAAGATCCGAAATCATGTGCATATCAGAAGTCCCCCTGTCGCTTTAGTAGCGCAGTGCGATGTTAGAAATCCATTGAGGATAGTCGATAGGCAAGATGAAGGAAGCGAAAGGAGTCGTTGGAGCTCCTCTTTGACAAGAGAGCAATGCGTGGATGCATTTTCTCAATTTGTTTATTTAGTGGTTTGGAATCGGGGTTTAGGGTAATGTTATGGACGGCGATGGTAGGATCAATTCTGGCATGTCGGCGTAAGACCATGCGAAAGCTTGATTGCGAGCACGGAGAAAGGTAGTAAAGGTGGCTTGTTACGATGTGTTAAGGGATTGCCCAATCTTCACAATGTGAGGATCCTTCTCGTGTGGATGTTGATTTCTATGGTAGATCGTTCGGCATGGTTTGGGTTTGAGATGGTAAGGCTCGTTGAATATAAGAATCATCGCGCGAGTAAGTGAGGATGGAGTCGTCATCGGCATTCAACAACATTAATCAAAGGCGAATCCTCTTGATCATATGCGGATACGAGAAGGGAAGAGAAGATGGGTCCTCATTATCGCGTTGATAAGTGAGAGGACCTATGAAGATAGCATTTATGAAAAAAAAAAAAAAAAAAAGTTAGGGGGATGGATTCGAGGTCTACATAGATTGTGTGGGTGATGATGGCAAAGTGGGTGATGATGGTTTGGTAGGGCGGCGTCTTCTTCTTCGGAGATACGGTGACGGGAGGTGTCTCTGTGTAGGTGTTTCGGGAAAACCGAGACCACTGCGATCATTATGTTTACTGGGTAGTCACGGGAATGAGTGTATGTCGGCCTTGTTCGTAAAGGCCAAAACCAAAGCCTTTCCACACGCGCATGAGTCAAGAAGGTGAGGGCGAAAGCGCGATTTGTCAAGTATTGAAAATCGGATTGGAAAGGAACCACACCAAGAGGAGGTTCGGGGGTAATGGAGGATGCGTCAACACCCCCATACGTTAGGTTAGTGCGGCGATGGGGTGGTCGTAAGAGATTATCTCCCACGACGGTCAGTCGTAGGTGGGATGTGCATGTAATTGTCCGTACTCTGCGGGGTAGGGAAAGAACTAACGTTATATAGGCGGTACTCCCCAGCGTAAGGCGCTGAAAAACATCTACTAAGGGGTCGGGAGGTTGGAATGTTAGGCTGCGGGAAGGAAGTGGTTTTGCGATGGTGGTTTCATCGGTTGAAGGCGTAGGCGCGGTTGAGGTGGATGGTTGAGGTACATTTGAAGAGGATGGTTGGGTTGAATGTATGGGTGTCTTGATTGGTATAAGCACATCGTTAGGGCGGTATAACATATTGCGAGGTTTTAAAGGGGGAGGGTCGGCTTTTACGGTGTAGGACTTCCCCTCGTACTCAAATTTTATGCATCATGTAATGTTGAGGAACGCATCCCATGGCTCGGATCGAGGGCGACCCAGCAATATATTATATTGGAACTCTCCCTCAAGACATAGAAGAGTTCGGGTAAAGTACGTGGTCTACCGAATGTTGAGGATCACGGTGCCTAAGGTAGAAGTAATAGCGTCATTGAATGCGCATGACATGATGGGGTTGGCACACATGCAACTAGAAGGGATATTCATTTGTTGGAAGGCTTTTGAAGAGATGATGTTTAGGCTAGCGCCCCGTCAATCATAACCCGGCGTACTCGAATGTCCCGGACGTAGCGGAGATGAAAAAAGGCGGGTCGGGGTCTTACATGCAAAGTCGACAATTTCATCTTCCGAGAAACTAGCTGCTAGCGGCTTGTTGTGCGAGAGGCGAAGTGGTGGGGAGATGGATTGTTTGGTGAGAGAAGCAACGTGATTGGGTGTTAGAATGGGCGGCGAGCGAGGGTTTCATTAGGTAAAACCTCTATCCCTTGAAGGATCTCAACGAGAGCTTGTCGATGAGATTTAGAAGTCGAATGAGATCATACTGATGTCATTTTACGGGCGATTGGTGAAGCTGTTTAATCATATTTCGGTGGCAATGCCATTAGAGGCGGGATAGGCGGGTCATGAATGACCACTTTAGGTGGTGGTGCAATCGGGATGTTTGACGGAGAAAGAGATGCCGCAGTGTGTTTTCTTTTGCTTTCCCATTGTTTTTACGCCTCGAGTAGCGACACTAATCATATTAATCTCGTAGACTGAGATGAGGAAGATGGTTGGGATAACTCATGGTCTTGAGGTGGGGTTGTAATAATGATAGATCTTGGTGAGGCGGGGACAGATGGTATAGGAGAGGAATGGAAACTAAAGGTCTCTCCCTTCGTAAGTTGTCTTTCTTAATCTTTCTATCAGGGAGAGGTGGTGCGAAGGATGGTTTTAGAGCTTTGCATCCCTCCACATCATGTCTGGTGTGCGGTGATAAGCGCAGATTTTAGACTCATCGTAACCCATAGGTCGGGGTTTAGACGGATCATAAGGTCTAAGTGGAGTAGGGAAATGGTCGCATTCTCCACCAACATGCATGAGATTTTGGCGTAAGATCCTTTGAGTGGGTCAAAATCGGAAGAGGATGAGGGTATTGGTTGTGCGGGTTTTGGTAATGTTTGGGCGTGGTTGGTTCGCACGGGTGGTGGTTTTAGCGAGGGTGTTGATACGTGGTTTTTACTAAGCGTGATTTCTTTGGTAAGAAGCTATGTTGGGATGATGAGGCGCGAGATGATGTGGTATCGAAGAAAACAACCACGGGAAATAGGAGTGACCGAAAACAAATCTTTTGATGATGGAATTTGTTTAGGGTTGATAGGTGGGCGAGGATACGCGGAGTAGCGGTGTTCTTTATACCACTGGAATTTCTGTATAGGTGCGGAAGGCGTAGGTTGTTTTGAAAGAAAAGCGGGAGGTATGATATATTGATGTAAGGTAGAGGATGGGGTCCCAATATGGAAGGTAGGTATGGCGATGATGGTTTTGATTGTGATAGGGCACGGATTGAGTTTGTCTCTAGGTGGCGGGACGGATTTATTTTGGATAGATCGAGTCGCTTAGGCGGGTGCGTTAGGCTGGGCATTGGTGAGGTTCAGCGTAGGGGAAGATCTGGTTAAGTTGATAGAAGTGGACGGGGCATTTGGTAGAGGTGAGGGGGTGAAGGTGAGAAGCAGGGGCATTTTAAGCACGTAAACACTTCGGGTATATGGTGGAGACATCGGGATCAGTCATTTGCATTTGAGTAGAAAAGGGGTACTCAAGCGTTCCCATAGGGCTGTCTCATCTTACGTGGAATGGCAGTCTCGGTGTGATTTGTAATTTTTATGCGGAAGAAAGGTGGGTTGTAATTCAGTCCCACTGCGGGTGTGATCTGAGGGTAGATGAGTATTTGTATCAATAGATGTTAAGAGGTCAGCAGTCATTTGAAAAGATTTAGGTGATGAAGAACTAATAGGTAAGAGGGCGTGTTTGAGGGGGTCCGTTATGGTTAAAGAAGTTAGTGATGTCGGTGTAAGAAGTTTCTCGTCTAAAGGTGACAAAAGGAGTGGCGAGCTCTCCTCTTGTGCAGCGAGAGCGGTAGAAGGGGATGTTTGGGAAATAGATAAATTAGATAACATCCGCTCACAGTCTTGTAGGGATGTGGTGTAAGAAGACTCGTCGATGAGAAGAGAAGTCCGGGCAGTTAACTCTTCTATGGGTAAAGGAATGATTTCACTTTGGCTTGATGGTGGTGAAGGAGGTTGAGACTCTGTGTTGGTGGAGAGGCTTGATTGAAAAAAATTTTTTTCAATAGAGGCTTTTGGTGAGAATCGAAAGCTGCATGGATCTCATGAACACTCTCCTCGGCTAAGATATCTTGGTTTACGTTCTTGTTGGATGAGTGATTCGGGAATGGCTTGTTGAAAATTTTCAGATTTCGGTTAGCGGGCGTTAGGATTATCGAGGTTATATCCCTGCGTCGACCATTTCCTGCACTATGTTTTTCAACATCTTGCAGTTTTCATGACTATGTCCTTTTACGCGGTGAAAGTTACAAAAGTCATTTTCTTTGTACCAGGAAGGTATTGCGCGGGTGGAGTCAAACCAGTGAGGTTTAACGAGGGGCAAGGTGATAGCCCTGACTTTGAGCAATTTCTCGAGGATGGCGCCATAAGTTTCTCCCGAGGAGTGTAATTGGTGGGCTCGGCCTTGTACTTATAAGTGGTTTTCGGCGGAGTATTGGACGGTGTTTGAGATTTGACCATTACCGCGTGGACAGCTCCTTTTGATTTAGAAGAAGTGGACGCGTGAGGAGTGGTGGTGTTTGGCTTGTTGGTAGAATCGGGAGTTCGAAAGTGGGGTTTTTGTTCTGTGACGCAATTTCTCTTCTTCTAAGGCTCGAATTTCTAGTTTAGAGCCATGGTAAAAACCTCGTCGAATGTGCGGAAAGTTTGAATTTGGAGGGTAGGGGAGATGTGCTTAGCGCGAGGCCGCGTAAATAGTTCGATAAGTTCGGTTTGAGGCGAGGCATACGTAAGTTGGTTGATAAGGCCCCGCCATCGTCAGCGAAATCTGCGATAGATTCGTCTTCAAATTGTCGGATGGCATAGAGGTCGGTGATAGATACTTTCTTGGCAATGTTAATGGAGAAATGATCAAGAAAGATTGGGCTAGTTGGTTAAAAGAGAAGATCGAGTCTTTGGGTTAAAGCCTTTGTACCACTCAGCGGGTCTGATAAGGACATGGGGAAGGTGCGGAGTATGAGCGTCATCATGGGCAATCAAATAACAAGCATGTCTAAATGATCGCAAGTGTTGTTGAGGATCCTCTTTCTTGTTAAAAGCGAGTAAATTTTGGCAACTCCCATTGAGGAGGATATGAATGAAGGGGGACGAGAAGGGTGAATGGGCTCGACAAACTTGCTCGTATGTCAAAGCTACGACTTTCCAAAGCAGAAGCCTCGGGTTGTGCATTTTGTCCATCATTTGTTTGATGAAATCTGTGGTTGGATGAGATGATGGTGCCTGAGAATAGGGATGTCCCATATAAGGTGTTGAGGTTCTTGGATACGTGTATGGGAATGAAAAGGTAGGCGGAGCTTGAGAAGGAAAGCTCGTGTGAATAGGTGGCGAGAGAGTAAGTCATGAATGGAGTGGTGCGAAAAGAGAGATGAGGTAGGGCGGTTGGTGGTAACGATACGTGGGGTCAAGATTAACAAAGGAAAGCTAATCGGGGGTCGTATGAACCTCGAAGCCGTCGGATTGGGAGACGGGGCTAGAGATGCGGGAAGTAAGGCGGTGTTATCGGGAGGAGTGGGAGCTAAATGAGCAGCTATACTAATAGGCATGCCAATAAGGAGGTGACCATCGGGCGTACGGTCGGGGGCATGAGACAAATAGTATTATGCAGTATTTGGGATTAGCATCGAGAAATTTGGCAAAGTCCTTGTCTCCTACGAGGAATTTGGGGATCTCACTTGGTGTCGTAGGGTTCCCTATAGAATGTGAAGGGGGTGATTCGAGGCGAGACACAGAGCGAGGCATGTGAAACCATGGCGGTGGCTTGCTTCAGTGATGACAACCATGGACAAGAACACACGGGAAAGTTTCAATCTATCAAGAACAAAAACAACCTCGAGAATGATGAATTTGGTAAGTTCTTTGGTTTGTCGGGGGGTGATGAAGGCGATGGCGATATCGGTTTACTAAGCGGTGTCGGTCTGCAAAGCAAGCAGCGTCGGTCCCTTAAGCGATGCGGTGTCAAAAGTCTAGGATAAGAAGATATAAAAGGCTGCTAATTTGATTTTTAGCGTTGAGTATATTTATCAACTTATTGATCACGAGAAGACAAAGTATGACGAGAAAACAGAATTTGAAAACAAGCAAGATGCACACGCAAATCAGAGACTAATCCTAGGGTTAATTTTAATTATCGTGGGCTTATGCCTTTAGAGGCGTAGAATGATGTCGAGAATCCTAAACAACAAGAGACTAGGGGAAATGTCAAGTTTGTTTTGGCTTATAAGGTTACCTCAATCGGGCGGAGGAATACGCGGAAAAAGGGGGATGTTTGGTACTGTTGTGTTAATGGTGAAGTGATTCGGTTATGTGTTGTGCGGTGAAACTAGGGTTAATTTCTGTCAATACCGTGGATATCACCCCACGTGTACGACACATTACTTAATCTATGTTCACTAGAATTGAAGAACAACAAGCGGGAATGCAATGATGCATGTGTTTTAAACCCAAATCGAAAATTATGTTCGATGAAGCAAGAGAGATGACTTTCACTAATGCGAAACTAGAAAGCAAGACAAATTCTTTCTGAAATATATAACAAAAGCAAGCAACAACAAATATGCTTCCTAAAATGAAAATAAGCAAGAAAAAAAAACCCAAAATGGGTCCCCAGTCGTGCCAAAATGTTTCACAAAATGTTTCCCTCGGAAAAGATCCTTTCGTTCCTTTTAGAAAGCAGATAAGGTTAGGGTTAGGAGGAATACTGTTGAATGTCGAGATGGTGTGCGCACCGTAGAGAAAGATCGGGTGGCTGCGAAGAACTCCTTTTGTCTTGGAAGGACTACCTGAAATAAGAACACAAGACCACAAGATTTTGATTAAACAATAAATGAGGAAGCGCCTTGGGCCAGGAAATATAAAACTTCCTTTCGAAGGTGGTGAGTTCCCCTGCTAATATGAATTAACACAAAAAAGCGCAAAATATCAATTAAATTGTCTCGTTAGTAGGTAGGGGAAAGGCTGGTTTTGGTTTTGATCGGAACCGATGCGATTACGATAGCCGATGCGATTCGATGCGATAGCCGATCCGGTGGGTTCTAGGATCTTCTTGGTAGCTATGGTGTTTGTAATGGCTGGTTTATGGATGATATTAGGAAATGAGATGATGAGGAAGCAAAAAGAATAGCAGTTAGATGATACACGTTGGGTAGTGGATTGAAACAAATTTAGGAGGATTTGTGATTCAAAGAGCATAAGAAATGTTATAACGAGAGGACATGCGAGATGTGACTTACTTGGTTTTGGCGAAGATGCAAGTTGATCTCCTCTCTGCAAGCACTTGGTTTCTTTACTCGTCTACTGCTTGATTAAATGAAGATCTGGACTCTGTTTCGCTCCCGATGCTCTCTGTTGATCGAGAAATCCTTGGTGATCCCAAAATGAATTTTCGATCCGTTGTTTTGGTTTGGGAGCCCATTTACTGGGAGGCCGATGGCGGTTGCGTAGCAGACGGCGGTCGAGTAGGAACCGGCATCGGTAAGGAAAAAGTAGGCTATTTTTAGTAAAATAGCCCACCTTCCCTAACTTTTCTCGAGAGATCGAGTTGCGGGCTTGGTCAAGTGGCTAGAAGGTCGGCTTTGGGCGCGAGTAAGGAGGCATTAGTTATGGATGTGAGTCTAGACCAAGTCATGGGTCTTAATTAGGTTAGTTTAGGGTTAGGGCTAGGTCATGATGAGGTGGCAAAGTGAGGTGGCGGGTAAGGTGATGTGGATTTATCAATTATAAGGTAATTAATAAATAATTGTGTAAGGTTTAGGTGATGAGGTTAGAGTGTCTACACAAATTGAGCAATTACATTTTGGACTCGGAGCTTTTGACAACGTCATGCCTACAAAGTTGTTGATGCCTTGGGTCTCACATTGAAGAAAACCATCGAAAGATGTTATTGATGGAAAGGCAAGTGCCTCGGTTGGGAAAATCAAAGATGCTGAGTGATAATAATTGCTTCTTTTCGGACAAAATATTGAAAATGAATATCCTTGTTGAGACATCCCGAGTGTCTTATGGCATCTTTGTTGGGTAGAAATTTACGTAAAGAGTAGGTGGAGAAGTCAAGATGGATTGGTCTTATGTGCACATACCAATCAAAGGGTGTCGAAGTTATAACACGAGAAGAAATCCAAGTACGAGTATCAAATTCTAAAGATCCTAGATCTTAGATCTTGTTTCAAGAATCTGATCACGGAGTCTATTATCTAGAAATGGATAAAGAAGAAGTTCAACCTATGATCCAAGAACCACATCAACTTGATAATAAGCTTTGGTTTCTAGAGAATTTGATGGTAGTTTTTTTCATTTGGGTCCGATGCGGGGTTGTTCTTATCTCTCCAGAGAGGAAAGGTGCATGTGCATTCCCTTAAATTGATGTTCGAAAATACTAACAACATGATAGAGTACGGCTTTGTTGTTGGCTATGGAGCAAGCAAGAACAATGGGAATCAATATCTTACATGAAAAGGGAGATGCCAAGATGATTGTTAAAATAATAAGAGGTCTCTACTAAGTAAAAAAGGACAAAATTCGGCATTATAGAGATCAAGTCTACTCTGTTATCCTAGATTTTTTAGCTTTCTCAGTATCTTACATTCCAAGAGAAAAAAATTCTAGAGCTGATTCACTTGCAATAACTACAGCTTTGTTAAATCCATATCATCCTCCCACATTTTTTAGACAAGGGGATTACAAAGTTGAGATGGTCTTCCACCCAAAAGTTCCTGATAAAATCCAACAATGGTAGGTTTTTAAAAATGAAAAGCAGATTACTGCATTTCTCCAACAAAAGGACAACTTTGAAGAGATCTACTATAAGGGAAGCAACTCACCTCCAAGACAAACTACTGTGGGAGAAATGGATGTAGATGTCTCAAGAAGTCATGAGATTATCCATCTAAAGGGAAATAAAATTCCTAAAGGCTTGGTATCTCTTGAGGAAATGTTTGACAAGCATGATCAGATGCTTAAAAAGAATGAAGAAAGTGGGGAAGGTTCTTCCTCTAATACACAGTTACTAAATTTGGGAGTAAGAAATGACCCCAAATTAGTAAATCTGGGAAAGTATTGTTCAGAGACAGAAAGAGAAGATTTTATAGAGCTTCTTAAGAAATAAATGGATGTTTTTGCCTGGTCTTACCAGGATCTAAAAACATATGAGCTTGAAGAAGTTCAACACTATATCCCATTAAAACCAGAACAAAATCCTTTCAAATAGAAGCTACGGTGGCATAACCCTACTATTTCAGGGGACTATCTTTACAGAAATCCAGAAGTTTTAGATGCAAAGATAATTTATCCCATACATCACTCTGAATGGTTAGCCAACATAGTTCCTATGAGAAAGAAGAGTGGCGAGATTAGGTTGTGCATAGATTTTCACAACCTCAATCAAGCCTCATTGAAAGATAACTACCCCATCCCCATCATGGATCACACTCTACAGGTGGTCACTAGATCTGAAATGCTTTCCATGCTTGATGGTTTCTCAGGCTACAATCAGATCAAGGTGTCTGAAGAAGATCAATACAAAATGATGTTCATTACACCTTGGGGAACTTTTGCTTATTAGAAAATGTCATTCAGTTTGATCAATGTTGGAGCTACATTTCAAAGAGCTATAGACTTAGCTTTTTCTCATCTCAAGGATGTAAGCATAGTGGTGTACCTTGATGATCTGACAGTCTTTTCCAAGAATAGAAGCGTGCACATTTCAAATCTGGAGGAGGTTTTCATACAATGTCGTAAACATGGTATTTCTATGAACCCTAAGAAATCTATCTTTGTTGTAACAGAAGGAAAGCTACTAGGACACATTGTCTCCAAGAACCAAGATAGATCTGGGGCGTGTCAAATTTATTTAGACTTTGCCATTGCCAAAATCCAAAAAGGGGTTCATTCTTTCTTTGGTAAAGTTAATTTTCTTAGGAGATTCATCACGACTTTCTTTGTGATGACTTGTCATATCTCAAATATGATGAAGAAGACACAAGATTTCAAATGGAGCAGTGAAAGGAGGGAGTCTTTTGAGAAAATTAAAGAGGCTTTGTCAAAATCCCAGTCTTGGTTTCACCTGACTTTAGTAAAGAATTTATTCTTTATTGTTATTCCTCGAACACACCATGTCAGCAATCTTGATGCAGAAGAATCAAGAAGATGTAGAAGCTCGATTGCTTTCATGAGCATGCCTCTCAAAGCTTATGAGTTGAAATATACTCCAATGGAAAAACATGCATATGCAGTGGTAAAGGCATGTAAAGCATTCAAGTACTATATTCTTTCCTCACATACTATGGTCTTGGTTCCAGATACAATGTGAAATATATTCTCACCCAACAAGAGTTAGGGTTGTTAAGAGGCACATGGGTGACGAAAGTTCAAGAATACGACCTGGATATCAAACCTAAAAAGTTGGTTTGAGGAAGAGGTCTATGTGAATTGATGATGGAGATGAAAGAAACGGCACCGAGAGGGAGATCAAGATCTACCTATGGTCCTTTTTATAGATCTAGTGGAAGAGTGGTACAGTAACATTGCCTACTTTTTGACTTATGGGGAATGCCCAGGATCAACTCTCTCGAAAAGAGAAATGAACTATTAAACTAAAGTCCAAAGACTTTGTTCTTTGGGACAATGGTTTATATAAAAGAGGAATTGATGGTGTGTTTCTCCGATGCATAGATAAAGCTTAGCAGGATCAGCTCTTAAAACAATTTCATAACATGGCTTGTGGTGGTCATTTCTTAGTCTGAGTCACTGCTCATAAGATCCTATGAGCAAGGTATTATTGGCCCACACTTTTTTCAGGATACTGCAGAGTGGGTATCTAAGTGCCAAGCATGCCAACACTTTGTTGGGCGTGTAAAATTACTGCATTACCTTTAAAACCAGTTGTAATTGAAGAACCCTTCCAGTAATGGGGAATGGATTTTATTGGTATGCTCAACCTAGCCTCCAGTGCCAGCCATCACTATATTATGATAACTACTGATTATTTCAGTGAGTGGGTAGAAGCCATTCCTGTTAAGAATGCCACTTCTGCGAGGTGTGTAATTTCATAAAGGAAAATATTGTTGTTAGGTTTGGTGTGCCCAATAAAATAGTAGCAGACAATGCTCCAAATATTTCTTCTGAGGAGCTGGTTGATTTCTACTACACTCATGGGATCCATCTAGTACATTCCTCCAACTACTACCTAGAAGGGAATGGTAGGATGAATCAAGTAGCAAAAATTTGGTGAATTTCGTGTGAAAGCTAGTAACTGAGAATCAAAGAACTTGGCATAAGAAGTTTTTTGATGCATTATGGGCAGATAGGATTACACCAAAGAGGGATATAGGCATGTCCCCTTTTTAACTATTATATGGAAGAGACACAGATCTGCCTCTTACCTTGTAAATTCTTTCCCTACAAATTTCTAGAGCCCTAGAGGATTCTACATTCAATGATGCTATTGAAAAAAGGATAGTGTATCTGACTAAATTGTGGAAGGTACAGACTCAAGTTGCAGATAGATTATGAGAGCATAAAAATAAGGTGAAAGTTATCTTCGAAAAAAATGTCAGGGAAAGAAAGTTTGAAATCAATGATTGGGTCCTTCGTAGGACAAATTAAGAGAAACAAAAGGCATGCATGTGAAATTCGTTTCACTATGGAAAGGGTCTTTTGTTATTAAAAAGATCACTGGAGTAGATAAATTCATTCTTGCTCATCAGGATGGAGTTGAATTACCACTACCTTTCAATGGGCAACACTTGAAGCTGTTCCAGACATGAAAAGTAGGGTAAAACCTGTATGTATATAAATAAAACTTTGTTTGTTTTTCCTTGTTTTGTTTTTACTGTTGTGTTGTTTTTGATTGCACGACCCTATGCCCCAAAGGACAAGATAAGAAACCATAGATTCTTAGATCTCATCCTTTATCTTGTCATTTTGACAGAGAAAACGATGTCCGAGATGGAGCCGACTGGTGTCCCCAAATTTCACCCTAAAATCTTAGACTACCCCATGTAAAAAAAATTGTACTTTTAAAATAATGGGTCATTTTGTGTTTTAATTGCCAGAAAGTTTCTTTATTGTGTCAAGATATTCCTAGAGATTCATATTAAATTTCACCAAATACCCAGATGCCCAAAATCATTATATTTTTTCGCTAGGGTTTACCTACGGGAAATTTATTTTTAATTATTGAGAGCCCGTTTGAGGCAAATTGTGCGGTTTAATCCTTTTGTGATCTTACATGTCAATATTCCCATATACCAATAGGGTTTTAGCCAAGAATGAATCTTGGGCTTTATCTCGTGACTTCGCAAGCGTTTTGCATTTTTGTGTTTTCTATTTTATTTTTACGTGAAATTTCTCTAAGTCAATTCCTTTGCAGATTTAATTTGATTCCTTGCTTAGAGTATCGGAGATCATCTATGGATGTTATGCGAGAAGGAATTTTCTAAAGGAGGTATGGTTCTCTCTAAAAAGATGAAGTCATGCACAAAAAAACTTCTTGAGGCGAGACCGCATTATTGGAAAAAGAAGGTTTTAAGCCACAATGGAATTTTTGGTAGCAACAGGTGGGGAAATTTTGTACTGCCTAACATGGTACTTTTCCCATGGAAGCAACGCCACTTAAGTCACAATGGGAAAATTAAAGGCAAAAGGCGAGATGAGAATTTATTACGCCTTGCAGGAGAAAATTCCCATTGTGAAATAAAGAAAATCACTTAAGGCATTGATGGGATTTTCTTACCTTCCTGTAGGGTAAAAATCCCATTATTAAATTTAAATAGCTTAAGTGGATTATCGGATTTTTGTAGCTAACGTGCAAGGTGAATAATCCCATTGAAAAATAACTTTTAAAAATAGAAATGGCTTATGTCAAAAGTGTGACCCCTTTTGGGGTAAAAGGACAGCTTTTAATGTATTAATTAATTAATTCTTTCTCCAAATTTGGCACCCAAGCATGAGGAAAAGTCAACAAGGGTGAAGAAGATAAATGGAAATTAGAATTAGAATTCTAAAATTAAATAAATATTATTTATTTAATGCATCCCATTCATGTCAAAAAGTGCGACCCATATGGAAGAGAAATAATACTTTTTAAAGTACTAATTGATGTAATTAATTCCTATTTTTAGTGGATGAGGTCAAAGCACACGGTGAAGCTTAAGTGAACTGGAAGTAGAGAGCTAAAATTAAATAAATTTAATTTATTTAATGGTAGCCATGAGCATGCACAAAATAGGTGCCCCATTTGAAGAGAAAAGCTTGTTAATTAATTAATAAATTGCCAGAATAGGAGGAAATAATTAATTATAGAATGATTAGGGTTATATAAGCATGGGCTGTCATAAGGATGAATTAATTAATTATTTAGAAAAGAAGTGCAGCCAGGTAATTTTGGCGACCCATTTGAAGAAGAATTTTCTCGAGAAGAAGGTGTATTTATTTGCTTGAAGCTTCAAAATTTTGTGCCTAGGTTTGGAGGAGCTTGATTTGTGTCTGAATAATTGTCTACATAGTGGTATAGGTTCTCAAGTGAAGTTGATAAAATTCATGCTTGCTTTGCATGCAAACAAAACATCAAATTTTTGGGGCAGTAGGCTTGATATATGCAGATTTTTATAATTAAAATCCAGTGTTCATGTTCCGGTTGCCATCTTTGTCTAAATTAATTGTAGGAATTCATTACAGTGCTTTTATAATAGAAAGGAGATTAAATCAATGTCCAATACATTGAATATATCCTCCAAATCTAAAGAAATATCCAGATATTCACCGGTTGTGAAGAATTCCGACTGAATAAAGAGAAAAAGAATTACTCAGACAAAGACAAATACGGCCATGGCAAAGAGGGATGAAAAAGAAAGCACAGTAGAGTCATGCATCACTTGTAAGTTTTATGACATTGGAGATACAGATCTAGGTCCAAAACCTCTTTCTAAATTTATTGATAGATCTAGAGCTGGAAAGACTTCCCTCATGTGTGCGGTAAAAGGTAGAATCGTTTGAGCTGCACCATTTTTTTCACATCCCGGATTGTTATAGTTCATCATGGAGTGTGCTAGGTCTTACCATCCATTATCCAGATCAGTCTGAGATGTTGTGGGGAAAACAATAATCGATTGGATGCACAGTTCATCAATTATTGTTTGAAGATTCCAACACGAAAGGTGGTGACTACTATTAGCATACAGGATGCCGAAAACAAATGGGAAAAGCATAAAGTTGACTGCATAGGTATAATGAACAACAGATACATGATGAAGCTCCAGATCTCCTTCCAAGTTCCCGAGAACTCTTCCGTGATCTAATCTGGTACAAGAGGTGGATGATATTGCCAAATTGTTATGTAGGATAAATGGCAAAGTGAACGCTCACAACTTCCACGCATGGATGTATGCTTTCATCAAGACCATTGAAATCAACAAAGTAGATTCAATAATCAATTGGTCGGAAATCATTAGTGACAACATTGGTGAGAATCTCTGGAATGTGAGGCATACTTATAGCTTTAAAATGACCACATAGTTGGTTTATACGGTAGCCTCACAGGTGTCTTCTCTAAGATGGATAGATGCGGTGTTCTTTCCAAGGACCCTATTTTTGAGTGCTACCAATAGCTTACTGTACCTACATGCAAGAAAGATTAAAAGGTGGTTAACGATGGATTCTTCTACAAATTCATTTGTAAGCTAGATGGTGATCTAAAGGCCAACATGGTGAGTAAGGAAGCATGGGAAGCTGTGTCCAGGATTCACAATATCTTCATCCAGTTTGCAGATTTTACATACCTCAGGGTCACCAGATTTTAAGGAGAACCGATTAACTTGCCCGAGATACCGAGGTGATAGATTGGTCATCATGGAGCTTAGAAGACAAATCGTGCGAGATGCATGACCTATAGGTGAAATGACACAAGTATACATGATTCTTCCGATCACTTTGTGGGTTATTATAGCTTCCAAAGCATTCATAAAGCCCGAGGAATTGAAGCGGAGATGTTCTTAGAGTACGAGCAAGAGTTCTTCCCAACACGGCTGAACTTGATCCATTTGGAGTGGCAAGGAAGACAATATCCTAGGAGATGTGCATGTGCCTTCATTAGAATATTTATGGATGAAGTGCAAAAGTGAGTATGAGGTTAGAAAGAAATATTTCAGCAGGTTATCAGCGCGGCAAGTGTTTGACTTTGGATTAGTGTAGATACCTACAGATCTTAAAGATGATGGGACTGTGTTACTTGACACATACCATCGGATGGGAGGAGATAGATTTGTACTTCACGAAAACGTAGGGGGATTCCATACGATCGAGGAAAGGTCTTCCACCGTTCTAGTCAATACTTCAAACTGGTTGTTGACAAAGGGATATTACCTTGATGAAGCATTGATGAATCAAATCATGGGAAACTTCGGCACAGGATATTCCATCAAGAGGAAGCATAAAGGATAAATCAGCAGAATTCCTGAGAAGATTAAAGTGCACAGAAGGTCTCATTCTAAGGAGAAGATCACTTCTACAACTATGATGTTAGTTTCAGCTTCTCCAACATCAAGTACTTCACCGACTATTGTATCTTAGCAGGATACTACCATTCCTCTGTTGAATCTAGCAACATTCATATTCTCTCCTCAGCCACTCCATTCAACACCTCTTCCTGAAGAAACATTGAAGCTACAAATGGAAAAAATTGAAAGAGCTTTTTCTTTAGATGACTCGAGAGGATGGCAGCCAACAACTTTAGTGGATTTTAGATGGAGAGGAATCGGAGCACGAGATAGTGGTACACTCGACAACTTCTCATTCTTCGAGAAGTAATTTCTTATAATGGTTGACTTCACAGTTGGTTCTAGAGGCTAGAGAGGAAATCAACTTGGAGGAACATGACTTGTAGCTACTCTTGAATCTAGGCGGAAAAGATAGAAAACCTAAAGTTGCTAAGGTAACTTCAAGGTTGATCATTGAGGAGTCAGGGCAGAAGTTTGTTGAGATGTCAGTTCGACAGAAGGGAAGAAGGAGGATGAGCTCATGGCAGAAGATATAATAGTAACCAGAGTACCCATAGGTCAAGCCACCACAGAAGGATTGAAGCAAGACACACAGACATTGATAGATGCTCTATTCCTTAGGCTTGACAAAGAAAAGGAAGAGAAATTTAAACTTTAGAAGCAGGTATCTCAGTTGTGTGAGATCATTGCCAAGGTTGTTAAATCTTCCACTTAGCCAATTTCAGCACAAAAGCGGTGAGTGATCATCTGATGCAGGAAGTGGAAGATGCAAGTAACTAGGTTAAAGCTATCAATGAATGGAAAAGTATGATCATTCGTCAAGCTTCTATATAACTCGGAGAGGTGCCAATCCACCTAAAGGTTATTTAATATGCATCAGATCAGCTAAAGCAACTGGTGAAAAGCACAATAGATATGATCACAGTTGCTGAGAGTAACATGAGTACTTTGGCTGAAATAAATAAGCTGCTGAGAGAAGTGTTGATTGCGGAATAGATTGTGCCCATCGATCAGTTGAGAAGGGGAAGCAGCTTGAGTTTGCAGTATCTTTTTGTTTGGAGATCTACAGGATTATGCTGAAAAGGATGTAGGCACTTGAGAGTATGGCATCATATTTACCAGAAAATGTCATTGATTTCACTAATGAGGAAGTGGTCGGGAATGTTACTTCATACACAAGGACCATTCCTAGAAAAGTGCCTAATTCCCTAGAAGGATCTCTTTTGATGGTGTAAGGGAGAATTGATGGAGCTATTAAGCCTTTCATGATGAATTCCATCAAGCAAACTGGTGCAGGTACTTGTAGTTAGATATTGAGAAGTTCGGGCCTAACTTAGAGGATGTGGAAGCATGTATCGGGGTATTGAACGAAGGATTTCTAAAATTCAAGACAGAAAAGGAAGCTGTGGCTAAGCAGAGATGAAAAGATGTTGAATTACATGTTTGACAAGTATATTCAGTATAAAAAAAAGAAGATGTAGATGTTACGGTGGCGTGTCTTTCTTCTACTCTATCTTCTTCTATTTTTCACGTTCCCATATATAATTGTAAAACCTTAAAGTTATTGGTTTTGAAACCATTACTTTAAGTTATGTGGAATGATTCTATTAGTTAAGTGACAGATGTGTATAAGTTTGAATATGGACCTGGATGCATGTCACTTGAAGAGGAATTAGAGGGGGATGATTGCCAGATGTTATCTTTACTTTTTGTTTATGTTCTAGTTCAGTTGAGTTTCCCATTTGTATTTTTCCTTCTACATTATATAAGTAGAAGAAGAACCTTCGGGTTAAGGATCAGAATTTGTAAGCAGCATTCTTATGTTCCAAACTTTTTGTTAAAACCCATTATAGCTATTTGAAGCAAAGGAATACAAAGGAGCAGATTTCTAGAGAACTTTATGTCATGGTGCATTTTGTTTCTAGCTTTTGTCTTAGATCTACTTATAAAATTTATGTTATTTTAGATTTGGATGCAAAGCTTCCTTTGTTGATAATTTTGTGTGTAAATATCTATTGGTTCTTTCTATGTGCATGTAATCAACTGTTATCTATTGATTGGGTTGCACATCTTCCCTATTTCTTCCCTATGTTTTATTATTTCCTTCTTACGTAATATTTCATTTCTTTATGACTACTTACTTTACGTCAGAAACTATACGGTACTATGGTTCATGATTTGTATGGTTAAAGTAAAACCCTAAATAGATACTAGCATATTTTATTGACAAATCGGACACGGGAGCCTCAGGTAAATGAGGAAGATTTATCTCATGACCGCCTAGGTTTTTAGCTATGCGAGAAAATCTAGCCAACAAATAATTTTCTAAACCATCTAAACCAAACAAAAATCAAAGGCAACAACCAATGTTGTAGTTGTTAAATCATCTCCTGCATCTACATCTAGCACATGGACTCAACAACGAGTCACTTGACCAACGCCTAACTATACTCCCCTTAGGGAGTCATATAATACAATATTTGAAAAATTAATGGTAGTAAACCTTATCACACTTCCTCCTATCTAACCAGTTGATGAGTCAAGACCGAAACTTGTATGGTATCGTGAAGACCATTACTGTAAGTATCACCAAGTCTAAGGTCATGACATAGAAATATGTCGTAATTTCAAGGATTTGGTCCAAATACTCATTGATCGGGGTGATCTCCAAGTCAACAATCCAAACACTTCACCTAATCAACCACTTGACATTTTCAAACAACCTTTTCCAAATCATACATCGACAAGCCAAGCTACCACTTCTACTACAACCCAAGAACCTAATGCTCATACTATAAATACCTTGAACACTACTGATCAAGAACCTATCCCATCCAAAACTTCATCATTGATCACATCCATTCCCTTTGATATCCTCCCTACATCTATTATACCCACATATATCTTGGCGTCTACTTCCACATCTACAACTACCAGAACCCCATTAGCAAATATATCATTCATGCCCTTAGAGACATTCATGAAGCAACCATTTCAGCCTATTTACACATCTGGAATTGGTCCTTCATCAACTTCCTTATCTACTTCATCCATTCCAGTAGGCTTGACCACCTCACCTATATCTATTCCACCCTTTCCCATCATACCATATGTGGAACCCATATTGGTTCTTCCTCCCACTCTCTTACCCACATCAACTGTTGTGGTTACATCCACACCACCTTCTTCTTTCACCCCAACTTCATCATTTGAAGAATTCTTAAAGGCATTTTACCTTGCAATGACCCCGAATGTTCCTTTCATGCCATCATCAGCACAATCTCATCAATCTCCACCTTCTATAGATTGCCTTAGAAAAATTTAGTTTCCTGAACCAACCATAGCATCGCCATCTAACCCCCCAATGAAGGGTTTTGTTACTCATCTCAAGGATTCATATTCACATACAAAATATAAAATCCTTCTTAGAATTAAACCGTCCAATCCAAAATCATCTATTTTAGAACCACAAACATTTCAGCCCACCAATATAAGACCATTCAACACTAAAACACCTATCAATATCAAAACTGAATCCAAATCATCAAAGTATCAATACACTCGGGTTTTACCCTAAACATCCAAAGTGTCTCATAAGGCATCTTCTAGCGCTCTAGTTAGAATATATACAAAAATCTTCCAACAATTAATTTAAACTTTTGTGATTACGCTTCCTCCTATCAAGGACTTTGACCCAAAAGGAAAAAAGCCTTTATGTTTTAATCCCAACCTTATGTGTGGCTTTCATCATACCCATGGACATGATACTGAGCATTGCAGAGCACTCAGGCCATTATTCATAGACTCATTGAAGAGGTAAGGATTTCCTTGGGACCAAGTCAGTCCCTTTCTCCCACATCTAGTCCGACATAGACTATTTCACCTTCGAGAGATGACTCACCCAGTGATGGACCTCCTTTTTATCAATGCACTTTGGTTGACTACTTGATCTAGACCACATGAGCCAAAATCAACCTCATATATAAAAGCCAAGACCTTCATTGTCATCCCTCCTCCTAAGGATTTGACCACATTGTCAAAACCAAAGGTTTTTGTTTTAGCAGCTCCTAAGCCTATTGAACAAAGCATCATTAGACAAATGCATCAAGCCTTAGTCAAAATGTCACTCTAAGATCTCATTCAAATCTCATTAGATAATAGGAAGGATCTTATCAAAGCCTTAAAGTGCATTCTTACATCTGATGATGAAGCTCAACCCATCACATATTTTGTAGCAGTACTTATTGATTCTATTGCTATATCATTCAATGAAATTTAAATTACGGACATCCCACCAGAAGAACATGACCTTCCCTCTTTATTACGATTAGGATCAATGATACATTCATTCAACAATCCATGATCGATAGTGGGGCAAGCATTAATATCATTCCTTCACACACTTTTGACCAACTTAAGGTCCCAAGGAATCTCTCACCGAGACACCCAAAATTCTTCATGCTTTTAACAATGTTATTTCTCCTTCCTTGGAAACAATTTTCCTCTTTATCCATGTCGGTGAGAAGCTCATCCATGAGATATTCTACATCATTGAGGGAGAATTTCAATATAATGTTCTCCTCATACAACCATGGATATGTGCCATGTGTTGCATCCCATCTACACTTCATCATTCCCTTAAATATGAACATGAGGGAAAGATCTTGACACTTCCTGGGGATGCTCCTCCCTTCTAAGGATGTAACATGACTTATAGACCAAATGATGTGCTCATCCCTAAGGATGATCCATATACACCATCCACTAGCTCAGCCATTCCCTCATCCAAACTCCCCAATAAGGACTCCATGGATAACGTAATGGATAAAATTATGATGGGGGAATATTGTCTTCTCATACTCAACACCCTTCTCACTCCTCATCGTATCAGTAGACTCGATAAGGTGCCTATGTACCAACCAGACGTAAAAGATGTTATCACTTTTTGTACACCAAATCTTCACACCAATCTTATTTATGGCCATTTTAATACCCCATCTTCCCACATTGATGATATTCCACACACAAGAATTTATCTTTGGTGGCTTTAGGTTTCTCGATAACCCATATTTTTCCTATAACTATCTCCATCATTGTTCTGGATGGGATTCATCTTAGGCCATTATGAACATGGCCCACATGGCATTATTCCTGATCAATGTCGTAAACCTTACAAAAAGTTTGGGTTAGGCTACCGGAGTAGTCCCCTAATCTCATTCCACCATCTGAGATTCTCATGGACATGCCTCCTCCACCTCCTTTGTCTTTTCTAACTTTCAAATATGTGGACATATCTTCTCTACCTTCTCCATCTTTTCCAACCCTCGAAGATCTAGACATGCTTGAAGACATGGACATACCTTCTTTACTTTCTCTATCTCCTCTAAATCCTGAAGACATGAACATACCTTCCCCATATTTTTGAATCTTGAGGATATGGAACTAGATGACACCATTTCCATTTCTTCTGACTTTTAGTCTCCACCATAACTTTGGGACCAATCACCTATTAATGTGACAATCAGACTAGGTCCCTTCCTCTTTTCCATCCAGAGATGATAGAAGAAGATTCTTCTACCATTGACGTCCTTCAGTGTGTTGATGATGATGTCATCCTTTCCCATATGGGGGCAGAAGATTCTTATCTTCAGAAGACCTTACCATCCGATTCACCTATTCTTCTTAATGAAGTCACCATTAATGTCAATATCGAGGACTTAACGAGAGCCTTACATTCTTGAAGTGGTTCATTCTCTTGATCCATACGAGCTATAATATTTCACTATATTCCTCTCCCTTCATATCCAAGAATTTTCATGGTCATATTTAGACATGTCAAAGTCTGGACCCTCTATCACCGTTCACAACATTGTCACCTATACCAATGCTAAACTGGTGAAGCGTGAAGATTTTCCACATGTATCTTAACATTGCACTCCTTGTCAAAGAGGAGTTGCGTAACACCTTTTTCAGCTAATTTTATCATCCCCATTGATTATCCTCAATGGGTTTCCAACATTGTCCATGTCACTAAAGCATCAAGAAAACTGCACATATGCACCAATTTTTGAGATCTTAATCTCACTTTCCCTAAGGATGAATTCCCTCTCCCAAACATCGATCAGCTTGTGGATCTTACTACAGGTCATGAAACACCTTCTCTCATAGATGGTTTCTTTGGTTATAGTAAAATCCTTATTGCACGAGAGAAGATCAACATAAGAAATCTTTCATCACTCCTTTGGGGAACTTTTGCTATCGTGTAATGCCCTTCGGTTTAAAGAATGTTAATGTTACTTATCAATGGGCCATGACTTATATATTTCATGACCTCATCTAAAAAACCATAGAAGACTACATTGATGATATTTTAGGAAAATCTAAGCATCGACGTGACCATATTTCCATTCTCGAAGTCCTTTTTGAGTGCCTCATTCACTTTTTCTTCATCTCAATCCAACCAAGTGTGTATTTGGAGTCTTAACGAGAAAAATCCTTGGCTTTATCATCTCTATTAGGGGTATTGAAGTTGACCCCACAAAAATTAGGGAAATTATTGAAATGCCTCCTTATAATCTTAACCAAATTAGTAGCCTTCAAGGCCACCTTTAATCTATCCACCATTTCATCTCATGCAACTTTCTTATTGTTGTCAACCTTTTCATCACCTCCTTCGGAAGGACATAGAATTCAATTGGGATCACAATTTCCAAAAATCCTTTGATGACCTTAAAAAATACCTTCTATATTCACGTGCTTACACCTCCATGTGAGGGGGAGCCATTTTATTTGTACATCTCTGCCACTAATCATGCTCTAGGATCCATGCTAGCACATCGCGATGACCAAGGTCATGAGCAGGCTATTTTTTCAATCATTCGTACTATTAATGATTATGAGACCCTCTATCATCGAAGATGAAAGGATGTGTTGTGACCTATTCATTGCTACATCTAAGCTTTGACATTATCTTCTTGATTACAAGTCTTATGTCATTACTACCTTTCATCTTCTTAATACATTGCATTCTAAAGTTTATCGCATCACTTGATGGCTCATGCTCATGACAAATTTTTACCTCGAGTTTATTTCTCAAAAATCCATTAATGGACAAGCTATTTCGACCGATTCGTAGAATCCCCCTTCCTAGTACACATTTACCTCATGAGAAATTTTTGAAAAATCCATTAATCAATTTTATCACTAATATGGAACTCTCAAATTCACTAATGAGGGTCATCAATTCTCGCCATTATTAATGTCGATCCGGGTTGGTGTCCGAAGGTTGTATGCATTAAGAGAAGAAAATCTTGGAAAACAACTCCTTTAAACATAAACATAACTTGCATAAAATATATCACAATTGTGGAAATTGAAAGGAACGCTTGCAAAAATAAAGTTTGCATGAAATAAACACACTTGCATGATTTGAAAGGCACACTTGCATAAATTGAAATTGCTGAATTAGAAATAAACATAATTGAACAAAACACCTGCGAGTTCCAATGATTTGTATTTTCACAATACAAGGATAAAACAATACAACAAAATGAATTACATAAAAATAAATAAACATAAACATAAATACACAGATCTATCTTCCTTGGAATGAGTGCCCAACTCATTTCTTGGAAGAGGATTTAAATCATACTTCTGAGATCTTAAAACTGCAAAATATTTGAGAGGAAAGAATAGATCTTTATTTCTTGGGAGAAAAACATTACATATTTGAGTGTGGAAAGTTGCATTTATAATTTATGCGTCCAACCAAATCCTTATTTTGGGAGATACAATATGATATTATCTTTATTCTAATCCTAACAATTAAGATCTCCATCTCCACAAAATATGGAGAGAGATATATTATTGGAGTCAAAGTCTTATCTCACTTATTTTAGGAAGATTTGCTCCCAAATATTCTCATTTCTTTTCGGTAACAAGAATCATAATGATTTTATTCTTCTACATTATTGGAAGAAGGATTTCTCTCAAAATATGATTTTGACCAAATACCTTTCTCGGATTTTCCATTTGACTTTTTGTTTTTACTGTGGAACTTTTGACACTTGTCTGATACGCTTTTTCCTCGGACTATAGTTTACTAAAAGTTAGATTTATCTTCATTGGTAAAACCTGTAACAAATTTGAATGAGGTTTTTGTTAAACACATTTCTATGAACAAAAAATCTCTCAGATTTTATGTTTGACTTTTCTTTCGTTTATAGAACTTTTAGCGCTAAATCGTCTAATACACTTTTCCTCGGACTATAGCCCACTAAAAGTTAGATTTCTCTTCATAGGTAAAACTTGTTACAAATTTGAATGATTTTTTTCTTAAAATAATTGCTATAAACAAAATCCTCTCTCAATTTTTCCATTTGAATTTTTATGTTTCTATTTATGGAAGTTTTAGTGCTCATCCGATACACTTTTCCTCGATGCATGACTCATTAAAAGTTAGATCTCTCTCAGTATTGGTAATACGTGTAGAAAATCTGAATGATATTTTTTTAAACACATTTCTATGAACAAAAACCTCTCTTAGATTTTCTATTTGAATTTTTTGTTTCTGTTTATGGAACTTTTAGTGCTCATCTGATACACGTTTCCTCGGATTGCAGCTCACTAAAAGTTAGATCTCTCTTCATTGGTAAAACCTGTAGAAAATATGAATGAGGTTTTTGTTAAAAAATTTCTATGAACAAAAATCTCTCTCATATTTTTGATTGGAATCTCCAAGTTTTCACAATCCCTCAAAAAATATCATTCCGTTGATGTAAGTTCTGGAACTAAAGTTGTCATTTCTTTTATGCAAGTTCCGGAACTAAATATATGATTTTTCCATGAATTGAAAGTTTTGGAACTAACTATCATTCAATTGATACAAGTTTTGGAACTAAATCTGTGAGTTCGGAACTAAACCTGCAAGTTCCGGAACTAACTTTGTGAGTTCTAGAACTAACTCTGTGAGTTCCGTAGCTAACTTAAAACAACTATAACTTTTGCATGTGACCTCGGATTGAGATGATTATTTTTGAACTTGCATAATTTTTCAAGAGGAATTTGAATATGAAATAATATTTTATTTTAAATGTATTTTCATGATAAATTCCACTTTTCCAAGTACTAGCATTATCTTTCCTTTATGACCTGAAATATTGACTAAGTGTGAAGGCATGTGGGCACGCAGGACCCCGAGTTATAGAAGGGTGTGCAAGGCAAAAGTGAGAAAGAGAAAATGCTTAAGGAAGTAAATAGCGTGCGCATGCACGTGAAAGGAAATTTAGGACTTAGCCAATTTAAGCAACATAGGCGAGAACACATGAAAGCATGATTGGTTTGGTTGCACACGGATAAGATGTCATCCTAGTAATTGGTGGCCTAGGAAAGAGAATGTTAGTAAAGGAATCTTCTATAAGACCATCATGAGATGGAGTGGAGAGATCAGGCCTGAGGAAACATGCTGCTGAAGGACCATGTTTGACACTTGGTGACGGATCTAAGCATGCGGAAAGGTGATTCATCAACACGGGAAGGTGATAAATACAAGTGCCTATAGTGGGAAAAGGGAGACAGAGATAAGGAGACAGGATAATATACACACAGAGAGAGATAACATGGGTGAAGCTCTATAGGATTACTACGAGTGGAACTTTGGTGCAGAAAGGAATGTACTAAGCTTAGCATTGTAATTTCTTTTTCTTTTTGGCTTAGTTATACAAGCCTAGTGATGTGCATGACTACAGTCTGCCCTCTATGGCTCTTTGTAATAAAATGATGAATACAATGAGGTTACCTATTGCAATTAGATATGAATATCAGTGGGTTTTATGTATATTTCATTCATAGAAGTTCTCTTTCCTTTCATGCTATGAATGAATGGTTGTATCTTTCTTTCTGTTATAATATATGTTATGGAGTCTTTTAAAACATTGATCTGAAGAAACTACAAGGATCTGGAGGCCATTCTGAGCCCTATGATTCTTGTATGTCTAAACTTCTTTCTTGAATACTCTTATACTACTCATAGATGAATGCTTCCCACTAAAACTCACATAAAAGAGAGACTCGACACTCACACGTACCTACCTCGGGTGACCGCTCGGCCTTCTACTAGGTGATAGGCCGGTGTGCATGGGATTCCTTCCTTTTACGGTGGGAGTAAAATTGACTACACAAAATAATCAATAGGATTAGTCAACAAGATAGATAACAAAATATTTATAAAGAATGAACAAGATATATATCCTATACTCTATCTTAAGCAAACTATAAGTTCCTAGATTACATTTAAATCCACTTTCAAAGGTAACTTGGAAGGACAAAATAATGGTAATTTATGGCCAATTTATGGCCTCATCATTACCCCACACTTAATCTTATGCATGTCCTCATGCATTACATTATTATCTCCTCTTCTTATATTATTCTCTGTATTGAGGACACGTTCTTGTGGATCTCCTTCTGTTGCTTTTGATTTCTTTATTTTACAACAGGTTCTTATGTGGATCTCCTTCTGTTTCTTTTGATATTCTTTCTTTTACAACAGGTTCTTGTGTGGATCTCCTTCTACTACTTTTGATTTCTTTCTTTTACAACAGGTTCTTGTGTGGATCTCCTTCTACTTGCTTTTGATTTCTTTCTTTTACAACATGTTCTTGTGTGGATCTCCTTCTGCTACTTTTGATTTCTTTTTTTTTTACAACAGTTCTTGTGTGGATCTCTTTTTGTTTCTTTTGATATTCTTTTCTTTTACAGCAAGTTCTTGTGTGGATCTCCTTCTGCTACTTTTGATCTCTTTTATTTTATAGCAGGTTCTTGTGTGGATCTCCTTCTACTTGTTTAAAATCAAAATGCATAGCTCATGTTTCTCCTTCTCTCCCACACCTAAGCTCATGCATGTTGTTTATTTATGACTGCCCATAAATTAGACTCTAAAATTTTGATTGCAAAGAGGTGCACATATTTTTTATATAAGTAGGGGAGATATGAATTTTATCTTGTCTTCCTTGGAGATTTTAAAAGTGGATCTAATTGTAATAAAAAAACTTACAATAAAACTTAAAAATAAAATAGTAGAATAAAATAAATTGATCATACCTCTAGTTGTCCTTGTCATCCTATTGTTAACATGGTCAAATAGTGTCGAGAAAGAAGCCACTAGGTAACAGTTGATTACTTTTGAAGAAGAGCCGCCTTTTTGTCTTTAATTGGCCAACAAGCTAGTTTTCCAATCAAAGTTGTTTTTTTGCTTTTGATTGACCAACAAGCTTATTTTCCAATCAAAACTTTTTGATTTTTTTGTTTTTTTACCTTTGATTGGCCAACAAGCTAGTTTTCCAATCAAAGATTTTTGATTTATTTTTGCCTTTGATTGGCCAGCAAGCTAGTTTTCCAATCAAAGATTTTTAATTTTTTTAATTTTTTTGCCTTTGATTGGCCAACAAGTTGGTTTTCCAATCAAAGATTTTAATTTTTTTTTGTTAAAATGATAGCATGAGAAGGATTAGAGAAAAAATGATCCATCATCAGACTATATTCATCAAAGTACAACTTGTGTAAAATAGGAAGCAATGTCTGAGATCTCATAAAAACCTTTTTGCATACTTGGTAACTCCAAGAAGATTTCCAAAAATTGTGTAGACAATTTCTAGGTCTTCAAAGCCCATCTTGAATTGTGCATTATCAGAATCACCATAGTAATCTTCAAAGCCCAAACTAGTGATCTCAGGAGATGGATAGTTGTTAAAAGAGAGAGTGAAGGTATCCGTGTGTCCCTTCAAAATCTGCATGCTCCTTGGTTGATATTGTTGGTGCTCCAAAATCTGCATGTTGGTATCAAGAACAACTCTAGAAATTCCTATAGATCTAGTCCTCAGATGTTAGTATGATTTTTTTCCTTGATATTCACCATAATTTCTTCTTAACATTATACAAAAATGAAGAAATTGAAAGAAATGCAAACAAATTTTTCTAATGGATATGGTTCGGGGATTAATTTTATTATGGGATGAAAACTAATTTGGATGGGTGGATTCATTATGAGTGATTTTTATTTTAGCTCTAATGAAATCCTGCATATGGATGGAGTTAACTATAAATGCTACCACTTCATTATTACAAACTTGATAATCCATTTTTTTGCTAAGGTTATGTGTAATAAGATCATTGATATGTTAGTTGATACAAGGGGAAATGGTGGTGGTTATCAAGAATGACATATGATATTTCATCAACTAGATCTACTTCTAAATTCAATATCATATTCTACCATTTTTAGATCTGAATTCTTTGTTCATACCATTATACCTTCTTGATCAAACATCACAGTCATTTTTCTTATACACAGAGTTAGTTTGTGGGGAGATATTTACAATCTAATATTCCTAATTACAGAAATGAAATTTTAATCTACTTACAAGAAATAAAATTCTAAAGAAACTACTTACCAAATTCTTCCTATCACAGAATTGCTAAAAGGTATTCTACTGTCACTAGAATATTCTTTTAGAGAACTTTGAATCTCCTAATAACACCGTGTCCCTGGAAATGACACCAAAATGATGAGGGTTGTCAATCCTTGCCATTAATAATGTCAATCCGGGTTGGTGTCCAAGGTTGTATGCATTAAGAGAAGAAAATCTTGGAAAGCAACTCCTTTAAACACAAACCAAACTTGCATAAAATAAATCACACTTGTGGAAATTGAAAGGCACATTTGTAGAAATAAAGTTTGCATGAAATAAACACACTTACATGAATTGAAAGGAACACTTGCATAAATTGAAATTTTTGAATTAGAAATAAACATAATTGAACAAAACACCTGCAGGTTCACAACAAACTATATTTTCACAATACAAGGATAAAAACAATACAACAGAATGAATTATAGAAAAATGACTAAACATAAACATAAATACACAAATCTATCTTCCTTGGAATGAGTAGCCAGCTCATTCCTTGGTAGAGGATTTAAATCATACTTCTAAGATCTTAAAACTGCAAAATATTTGGGAGGAAAGAATAGATCTTTATTTCTTGGGAGAAAAACATTACATATTTGAGTGTGGAAAGTTGTATTTATAATTTATGTGTCTAACCATTTAGGAGATACAATTTGACATTATCTTTATTCTAATCATAACAAATAAGATCTCCATCTCCACAAAATATGGAGAGAGATATATTAGTGAAGTCAAAGTCTTATCTCACTTATTTTAGGAAGATTTGCTCCCAAATCTTTTCCTTGCTTTTCAGTAACAAAATTTATAATGATTTTATTCTTCTACATTATTGGAAGGAGAATTTTTCTCAACATATGATTTTGACCAAATAACTTTCTCAGATTTTCCATTTGACTTTGGTGTTTTTGACTATGGAACTTTTGACGCTTGTTTGATACGCTTTTCCTCGGACAACAGTTTACTAAAAGTTAGTTTTATCTTCATTGGTAAAACCTATTACAACTCTGAATGAGGTTTTTGTTAAACACATTGCTATGAACAAAAAACTCTCTCAGATTTTCTATTTGAATTTTTGTTTTGTTTATGGAAATTTTAGCACTCGTCGATAAAAGTTTACTCACACCGCAACTCACTAAAATCTAGATCTCTCTTCATTGGTAAAACTTGTTGCAAATCTAAATGAGGTTTTTGTTAAACAAATTCTTATGAAAAAACCTCTCTCATATTTTCCATTTGAATTTTTATTTCTCTTTATGGAAGTTTTAGTGCTAAATCGATACACTTTTCCTTGACTGCATGACTCACTAAAATTTAGATATCTCTTTTGGTAATACCTATAGAAAACATGAATGATATTTGTATTAAACACATTGATATGAACAAAAATTCTCTCACATTTTCCATTTGAATTTTATGTTTCTATTTTTGGAATTTTTAGTGCTCAAATCGATACATGTTTCCTCAAACTACACTCACTAAAAGTTAGATCTCTCTTCATTGGTAAAACCTGTAGCAAATATGAATGAGGTTTTTGTTAAACACATTGCTATGAACAAAAACCTCTCTCATATTTCCCATTGGAATCTATGAGTTTTCACAATCCCTCAAAAATTGTCATTCTATTGATGCAAGTTCCGAACTAAAGTTGTCATTCCTTTTATGCAAGTTCCAGAACTAAATATGATTTTTCCACAAATTGAAAATTTGGAACTAATTTTCATTCAATTGATACAAGTTTTGGAACTAAATTTGTGAGTTCCAAAACTAAACTGCGAGTTCAGAAACTAAACTTGCAAGTTCGGAACTAACTCTGTGAGTTCCGTAGCTAACTTAAAACAACTATAACTTTTGCATGCGACCTCAAATTGAGATGATTCTTTTTTTAACTTGCATAATTTTTTGAGAGGAATATAAATATGAAATCATATTTTATTTTAAATGTATTTTTCATGATCAATTCCACTTTTCCCAATACTAGCATTATCTTTCCTTTATGGCCTACATACACAAGACTTTGCATCTTTTCCCAAATAATCAATAGGATTAGTCAATAAGATAGATAAAAAATATTTATAAAGAATGAACAAGATATATATCATATACTCTATCTTAAGAAAACTATAAGTTCCTAGATTACATTTAAATCCACTTTCAAAGGTAACTTGGAAGGACAAAATAATAGTAATTTATGGCCTCATCATTCACACTCTTCTTTGATGGCTCAAAATGTCAGAAAGGGGAGGAATTTACATTGTTATTATTCTTCCTTATGAAACTCTTATTCCCCTTACATTTAAACTCAATTTTGAGTGTACAAACAACATGGAGGAATATGAGGCCCTTATCTTGGGTTTTGAAACCACCATTTTTAGGTGTTCAAATTCTTGACATCTATGGAGATTTTGAGCTTATAATCAAACAATTCACAAGTGAGTATCAATGTAAAAATATACCCTTCAAAAATATCATGACATTTTTCATCTTCTCCTTGAATCTTTTGATTCCTACACCATCCAAGTTGTTCCCCGATCGACCAATTGTTTCATTGATATGATGGCATCCCTCCAAGATCTCATCTAATGGACAACAAAGGAGTCCAAGATTTCTATCATCATTCATCATTGTGATCAACCTTTCCATGAATTACCCTAGGTTAATCTTATTGAATCTGATTCATCATATCTTTGGTATTCTCAAATATTTGATTATCTATCCAAATCCATCTTTCCTCCTAATCTGTCCAAAAATTTAAGAGGTCCTTTCTTTAGCATGCTCAACTTTGCTATGTGATTCTTGGCATCATTCTTTATAAAAATAGATTTGATGGCGTTATTCTCTAATTTCTTAAATCCCATGAATCCTCTCAAGCGATCCAAGAAATCCACGATGGTATTTATGGTGGACACTTTAGTGGCTTAGCCGTTCTAAGCACAATTTTCTCTACCTTGGCTATTCTTGGCCTTATCTCAATCATGATTGATGTGAGTATGTTAATAAATGTGAAAAATGTCAGCATCATTCCAATCTTATTCATATTCCTAGTCAAGCTTTGCAGTTGGCTCAGGACCTTTGGCCCTTTTCACAATGGGGCCTTGATCTTATTAGTCTTATTAATCCTCGGTCTTCACAAAAATATCACTCTATCATCACTACAACTAAATATTTCACTAAATGGGTGGAATCAATCCCACTCACCTCAACTAAATCTAGCCTAATAATTAATTTTATTTATCAACACATTATCTTTGCTTCGGTGTTCCCCACAAACTTGTTATGGACAATGGAAAGTCCTTTAAAAAAATATCTCAAGAAAATCTATAACGCATTCAAAATCCAACTCAAATTCTCTTCCCCATATTATCCCCAAGCTAACAACCAAGTTGAAGCTACCAATAAAACCCTTTAGAATATTCTTTCCAAACCATTTATCAAGCAAGTCATAATTGGAATCTCCAACTTCCTTTCACCCTTTGGTCCTATCATACTAGCATCCATACCTCCACTAAGGCTACGCCTTTTTCTCTTGTTTATGGTTCTAAATCCATCCTTCCTTTTTAATTTCAAATTCCATATTTATTCATCTCCCTTCACGAATTCATCTTTGATGAATACTATCATGAAACTTTTCTAACACATCTTGAGCTACTAGATGAGCATCTCCTTCTCACTCTTGAACACCATCATGTTTATCAAAAGTGTAATAAATGTGATTATAATAAGCACCTTAAGGAATGCAAATTTAATGTTGGTTAACTCTTCCTCAAAGAAAATCATAATTTCACTACTCTAGAAAGGAGCCAACACAAAAAGTTTACCCCTAACTAGATCCTACCATATGTTATTATGCACAAGTATGGGTCACAAGCCTATCGTTTGTCCTCCCCTCGATGAAAATCGGAAGTGGAACCGCTTAACATTTCACTTGTGACCATTCTATTATTATCACATTTACTAATGTTCCCTTATTCATGTCTTCATATCATTCCTCCATCTTAGCTCTTCAATTTATTGTTGTGATTATTTACAATTATGTGCTCTTCTATCACTACCTAGATGTGACCTTAAATATGGTCACCATGGCTTTGCTCATAGCATATTCCTTATGGATAAATTATCCCCTTCGGTAGGAACTCCATGATCATTACATTCATCACCCTCTTATTCACATATTGGAACCATGCAAATGGTCCAAAGGTGTCTCTTGTACATCTTTATCCCCTCTTAAGTGGTCTACTTATCTAGTCCCAGCTCTCCCCCATTTAAAATAAAAATTTATGGATTCTTAAATAAAAAATAAAAGTTATCAAATATAGACTGATCCCTTAAAGGATAGTTTCTCACAAAAAAAAGAAAAACAAGAGAAATCAAAAGCGTGAAATCAAAATCAAAATCAAAATCAAATAAATAGACCAATCCCTCGAAGGATGGTTATCATACATTATTATTTCCATCTATATATTGTATAAATTAGACCATACCCTTGAAGGATGAATACCCCTTATGGAATTTTAAGGTTTCTGCATTAATCAACCTTCCATTTTATCAAAGATCCCAAGAAAGCTTCCCGCATTGATCATTTTTCTATTTTCCCTTCCCAAAGTTGGGGCATGGTTTAGCAAACATTGCTTTTGGAGAACCCTCTTTCCTCTATACAAGGTACATATCAAACCCCTTTTTCATGTCAATATTAGGTTTATGAGATCATCTCATCCATCATTTCTTTATGATCTTTGAAATGAAAAACTAGCATTGATTATTTGCTAGCATAGGTATTGGTTGCATATGCCTTGTGTTACCTGGATCCTCCTCTTGTTTACCTCCGATGTAGTTGGAGGCATACTTTCCTCACATGTTCCTTGATATGATGTAGATTCGTTCATACCTATAGGTCTCCATAGTTAAGTTACGTCTTATCTAATCTCATTTAATCTCTCTCATTGTAAGTCCACCTTTGTGGCCATCTATATTCTTCCTTTAGGGAATTTTTTCTTCAATAATTCACATCCTTCACAATTCATCCTAAGTCCACATTCATGACCATATTAATTATTTCCTCTAGGAATTTAATTCAACAATTCATCTCAAAGTCCACATTCATGGCCATACTTATTTCCCCTTGGGGAATTTTACTTAATCATTCATTTCCTTGCTTCACCTTTAAGGCCATATTTACTCCCCTTTAGGCATTTTTTATTTCATAATTATATCTAATCCACGCACAAATTCCTCCTTTGAGGCCATATTTATTCTCCCCTTGGGGAATTCTATTTCAACATTCACTCTACTCATTTCTACTCTCAAAGTCCTCCTTTAAGGCCATACCTTTCCCCACTTAGGGAATATTTCATTTTTGCCTTCTCGGCCATACTTCTCCTTCGAGGCATATTAATTCATCACTCATTTTTTCATTTTTCCTTATTGACCACTTTTCATCTCCCCTGTAACACATCATTCATTCTCATCCCTTGTGGCAAATACCTTTTCGCTCGATTCTTCATGTACAAAGGATTTCACATACCTTTTGCATATAGTTGTGCATACTTTGATGACTTCCTATGACCGTTGGTCATCCCAACTTGCATCCATATTGTTATGATCTTCACCCACTCAATGGTCCATAGAATGTTGTATCCCATCTCCGTTAAGACCACAATTTTCCTCTATCAATGTGATATTGGAGTCACCACCATAATTTTTATTTGTATTGTGATCCTTTTTACCTAGGGCATCTTTCCTTGGTAATCATTTTAGTGATCCTTTCTTCACTTACCCACCCTTCATCATATACCTTTTTAAAATGCATCATCAATTTCCCTTGACATCATCAATCCCCCATTTGAGGGGGATCTCATCATCAATTATTTTTATCCTTATCCAACTCTCATCATTTTTTTCTCACGACTTGCTAGCCCAAACCACTTGACAAAAAGGGGTAAAATGTAAACACCTTTATTCAAAAGATCTATACCCTCATCACATGTTTGTGAATATTTTTATTCTATTCACACCCCTTATTTAATCAAATTCCCTCTTAATTAATCCATCCTCATTAATTAATTAAATTCCCATCACCTTTAATCATATTTAATCAACATCAATTAATTAATTAATTGATTAATCATGCCCTAACCAACTTTCCATTTTGGAATGCTTTCATTCTAAATCTATACCTATTTTTTTCCCTACGATTTCCCCATCCTATCTCCATTTCCATCTCATCTACACCTCATCCCTAAATAACCCTTTCCCACATAATGCTTCAAATCATTCGACCAACTTCAAAAAGAAAAGAAATCATACCAAAAGCAAGAAAATCCTCCTATTGTGAAAACTTTCCCCATAATCGGTGGTGACCCAGCCCAAATGCCATCGACCCTATAAATATATGTGCTTTACTTTTATTCCCCATTGAATGAATGAAAGAAAATCCAGTAGTTCTCTTATAACAAACGAACAATCCTTCATGCCCGAATAGTCTAGAAGCTATTACAGATATCCCTGACCTCCTTTCAATGTTCATGTGTCAATCGTGATCGGCCTTTTTGTGAGATTGTCATCATTTTACATTTATTTAGTCAGATTTATCATATTATCTTGGTATTTCTCATATTTAACCTTTTATAGGTTTAGAACATCAACAACAGAGCTCGCAACTTTGTCATCAACTTATTTCTACAAATCTATACTTGTAAGTTGCTCATCTAGATTTCCTTTCCTTGGCCTTATCTAATTATTTCATCATCACCATTGACCACGATAGGTCATTGTTGACTCAGCCTTAGTAGCCCTTGCTTTTTTTCTAGAGCCATCCTCAACACTTGCATGTGCTTAGCCTCTATTCTAGTTTACTAAACTCGCATCCAATATCTCTGCCACAACAAAATCAACTTGTTTACACCCTAGTCACTATTGACCAGAGTCCTGGTTTAAATCCCTCTCTTTAATCTCTATTTTTTGCTATTTTCCTAGTTTATATCCCTTCAAATCTCCTCTGTAGGTTAACTCTAGCATCTTCAAACTTTCGTAGCTTCTAGATTACATTCGGTTCTGTATAGTCTACATATTTTCTTATTTTCCCGATCTAGTCTTTGAGGTCATTGTCGACCTACCTACCTGCCGCACGCCTAGGTTTCCATTGACCCAAACCAGGTATATTTATGTTTCATTTATTTTAATAAGATCGACATATAAATCAATCAATATTGCTTTTAGACTTTATATTCTTTCAGTCTTTGCATATTATCTTTATATCATTTTTGTGTATGTTTATTTTGTTTAAACAATTGGGGTTGACATCTACCAAGGAAGTTAATGCTTCACGGGTCCTCTTTTCAGAATCCCTCACCCAAATCATCTAATAAAAATAATTTTTATTCTTATTTGTAGATTTCATCTCGGCTATAGTAGCAAGAAAGGATCCATCATCCATCTTGTTCTGTATCATCGTACATCTGAGGTAACATAAACCCTCCAACATTTATGAGTTGTTTAGCTTCTTTAGTAGCTAACTAATTAATTTTATAATGAACGAGAAAATATTACAATGTTCTTGTAGTAATACTCACAATGAGTTTTATGGTTTATGACAAGATACTTCACACGCTTAAAAGTGGACGATCTATAGCTCTTATCCGAACGGGTAAATATATTTTTTTGAATAAAGTGGTGTATTTTTTTATCTTTGATCTTAATGATTTTTATTCCACCATTGGTAACCTTCGACACACGTGTATTAGTATTTTTTAGATCCCTTTTCTTTGAAAAGTGAGTATATGGTCCTACACTCAAATGTTAGTAATTTTCCAAGAAAATCACAATATTTGAAAGAGGATTAAGTGTTTCTTTTTATTCTCAAGATCATCTAAGGATGCAAGAGAAGAACATACATAAGTAATCCAACTATAAATAAAAGGAAAACTTACAATCAATGAACCATACAAATTCTTGATAAATTTTTCATTCCCTTAAGCAAAAATGAAATATTAAGTTTCTAATTAACCAAATGTTAGAAAAATGAAAACTAAAGTTGCTTTTGATTCTCAAGATCACCCTAAGGTGTAAGAGAAGAGCATACATAAACTTTAGTCTAACTTAAGAAAAACATGAAAACATGATATTAATTAAAGATTATCATCATGTTAAAAATATGATTATAAATGTTAAAACTTGCAAAATAAAAATAGGAAAAACCCGTAAGATGGTAAAAACACCAAAAATCAAAATCTAGAAACCTCAAAATTTGAGCCAAAATTTGACACAACACACTAGCGCAAGCCTATAAATAATAGCGCAAGCCTATGAATGGTAGCGCAAGCCTAAAGAATAGTAACACAAGCCTATGAATGGTAGTGCAAGTCTATGCACATTAGCACAAGAATACTAACAAAAATGCAATGGTACTAACAAAAACACATGTTTGAGACAAAAACATAGACAATGTTACACTATTATAGGCAGAGAGACGCTATCACAAGCCTAGCAATGGTAGTGCAAGCGACACAAAGAGGAAAAATTTCAACATAGATAAACAAAAAATAAGCCAACGGTAACACAGTAGAGAGACGCTAGTGCAAGCCAGAAATGGTAGTGCAAGCCTAACAATGGTAATAGAAGTCTCTTAGCATTGATGCAAGCCTAAAAAGGTAACAAAAGGGTACTTCACACTAGCACGAGGAACCCGTGTATCATCAAAACATGGGATTTGACAAGAAAAATGTCTAAAAAGTTAAAAATTATCCAATTTGATCCAAATTTGGTAGCACCTCACCTCCTTCATTCCTGCAAAGAGCACTAAAACAAAGCAACCTTAACCAAACTAGTTAAGAAACTCCATATTTATCTATAATTGCTAAAAGAGGGTTAGTAAACCAAAAATTGAAATTAATCTACAAAAGCTTGAAACTAATGCAAAAGGACTATGGAGTAAGTCCCACTAGTCATGCCAAATGTATGCATACTAAACTAGCTAAGCTAATTAAATTAAACTAATACCAAGTAACTTCAAAGAAAAGTTAATCTAATAAGAAAATAAAGATAAAATCTTAATGGAATTAGCTAATCGTAATGCATAAACATGAATGAAGTCATATAATGCTAACCATTCCTACTCTTGTAATGTATGCTTACTATTAAGCATGAGCCTCTTTAGATCATGAGAAATAAAATTTGTGTTTGTATCCAAAGAGAGGGAAGGATATCACCAAGAAATGGCTACAAGGCCATACTTAGGTCTTTCTTTCTACTCAATAATGAGAGAATGGATGCAAGGATGAAGGAGATATTTCCAAGAATGGAGAATGCCTTTATCGTATGCCTATAGTTTCCACTACTCAAAGTGTGGTGTAGGCGTCAAAGGATGTAGGAGGGTCCTTTATATAGTTTTCCAATTTGGAAGAAGCTTGAATCCTAATGAACGTGGGATAAAGGATAAAGTAGATTCAGACTTGTTAATCTTGATTAGAGGAATTAACAAGTGATTGGTAACTCATGGGAGTTGGGGTGCTCTAATTAATCAACTATGATTAATTAATAGGATGGAATTAAGCTATTTAGGATATTTAGTAGTGATTTAGGAGGAATTTGATATGATTTGAAGCATTTAAAAGAGGGATTTATCCAATAAAAGGGTTTATCGACTAAATATATTGTTAAAAAGGATTAATTAACTCATAATAGTTAATTAATCAATTGGTAGAGAATTATAACTAATAAAGTGTCGTTAATTGGCATACGTAATGTGATAAAGGCTAGTTAATTAACGAAGTGTTGTTAATTGACCAAAATAGAGGGAAACATTAGTTAATTAGCGGGAAATCACTAATTATAACGAAAATGATAGGAAACATAATAGTTAGTACAATTTTAGCAATAATATTACGTAAGCATATTTTAGGTGTCTACACATCCTAGCATTGGAGCATTTCACTGATTCACCAATGGAGTTGATCTACATCGAGGAAAAGTGTTCTTTGTTTGTCAGAGCATTCCCACCTTCCTTCTCTCTTTCTCCCTCTTATTTCTCTCTCCTTTCTAATTATTTGTTGGGATTTATCTTTATATTTCATCCTACTCACTTAAGTGACCTATTCTAAAATTGTAAAAGTATTTTCTCAAAATTATAAGAGAAATACTTAATTAATGGAAAGTGAAAGGTCACAAGTGGAATATGGAAACGAAGAGTCATATGAGGGAGGTGAATGGTCAATTATAATTTATATAAATTGGGATGGATTCTCCATTTCATAATATTCTATATTTTGGAGAACTTCTACTCTATAAAAATGTGAATTGCAATAGCTTGATTGAAGATTTGTATTCATCATTACACATGGAATAAATGCTACATTTCCTCTATTTATCTTTCTTGGTTTTCCTATATTTCCCTCTTGTATGCACTTTGTAAGCATGGTGATCAAAGAGATATTTGTATCTTCAATGAATGAACCTAAAAGAACTTTGTGTCTATGTGGGTTTTGTTTGTCTCACTAACCGCTTCATTGTTATTTTCTTCTATATTGAATGTTGAACTACTCTAGTTATTGGGTTGAGATTTGTAATTGTCCTACTCATGGAATTAACTACCCTCCTAATTCTCCTCCTTATCTCTAAATTGATGTAATTTTCACCCTTGTACCACATACAAGCATTTTTCCACATGTTCAATGAAGTTTCCTGTGTGTTCCCAACCTATTTTTCCAACCAAAAACATTTAGATTAGGATTAGATTAGTTACATTCAATAATGGGAGTTTTACCATTCAATGCGGAGGGGTTTAACCCCGTGAGCATTGGAGGAGACACTTTATTTTCCATACCAATTTTTTTCTCACCAACAAATCTATATATAAATGTTGTCATGTGTTTTTGTAATGGAAAAATTCGATTAGAAAATAGGATAACTTTACCCTAGTTTCAAAAAATTTCATTGTAGACCTTCCCGAGACACCCCTCTAGATCAACTTGTTCCTCATATCAAGCCTATGATTCCCTTCCAATTGGTATAATGTGTTGTGTCAACATGTCTATATGTGATTTATGGAAATCAAGTTCGTTCAAGTGCTTCCAAGTTGGTGCCACTCGGAGAAGATTCTTTAGTAGGATAAGAATGGCTATTTTTATCCTTTTTTAGACACGTGCATATTCTCTTGATATAATTTTAAGCCCTATATTCATCATGAATATTTATTCCTAAGATAAGATCATCATGTAGGTTATTTTGGAAGATTTAGGGAATATTATTTTATTTTGGAGCAAATTAATCAAAAGCACGTTTTTGAGGTTAAGGAGCTTACACCATGAAAACATACCGAACTTGAAAGATGATTATAGGAGCTCAAAAATGAGTTAGGAAAAAAAAATATAAATGGAAATATAATTCAGTCCTCTACATGGTCGTAAATTCATATTCTTCTCAATCTCCATGTATTTCACCCTACAACTCATTCTTCACAGACACAACTGGTGATCATGAGAAAAATGGGAATTTTGAGAGGCTTGAAAGTGGAATCAAGGAATGAGACCCATCCCATCCTTCTCAAAATTTCATTTTCATTCAATATCATATAAATAAGTTTCAAAAAATTCATCCAAGAGCTCAAGATATGTCACTTTCAAGGTGTTTCCCCAAGGTACAATGTTCAATACTTAGACAATTTTTTTGAGGACACGTGTCAGCATGACACTCAAATCACACTTTTATGTCCCCATTTTCCCTTTCCAAGGGGACATGTGGAAAAATAAAATTGTTCCACTCCTCCCATGGAGCACATGGACATGTAATATGACCCTGGAAACCTCTAGTAAGCTCATCTTGCTCATTTTTCAGCCCCTCCTCCGTCGGTGCATGAATGCCAAGTGTCAACCTATGGTTAAGGAGACATTTTGTGATCCTATTTTCCCTTTCCAAAGGGGATATGGGTGATTAAAAATTTCCCCCTCCCTTAAGGTTTCATAACACTTTAAAAGCCACACCTTGTCATTTTTTCGCCATTCCCCACATTTGCTCCATTTGCACCCAAAACTCTAGTGAAATTTTTCCAAATTTATCCATTGTATTTTTATTTATTCTATTAATTTATCCATCCCTCTATGATATCAGTAGTAATATTCCATAAAAAAACTCAAAAATCCAAGCTTCAAGCTCATATTTGCTTCAGAATAACCATGTGCATAGGAAACTAAAAAACTTCATAACTAAAAAATAGGGCACAGTTTAATCTAATATTTTTTCCATTCATATACATTTTTAGAGGCCATAAAAACCCAGGTGGTGGATTTTTCATGCACATCAAGGATTTTTTCTATGAGAAAACCATGTTTTCCTTGCATTGAACTTTTGAAATTCAATTTCTCCTATTTAAGAGACTGGATCGAGATGAAATTTTGTACATGAGATAAAAAGGAAAACCGATATCAAAAATGACAATTTCGTCAAAATATGAGGTTATTAGATCCACTTTATAAAACTAACAAGTCTCTACATGAGCACTTACTATTTTTAGTAAACTTCCATAGTGAGCAAAATTCTTAGAAGCAATGTGCCCAGAGAGCATCCAGAAGAGAAAGTAGAGTGATTAAAGTTAGAAAATTAAAAAATATCACTTTATAAAAATAGTAAACCCCCTTTTTGGGTACAGAGAAGTGCCTTGGCCACCATGAAATTCAAGTTCACATGTATCAAAATTTGTCATCCCTTTCTTCTAAGTTTCTAGATGTGGGGGAAATGATGTCACTCACATGGGCCTCGATGATCTCATTGAACACATGCTTGGTGATTCCTAATTTTGGTCATATGTGTTCTCAAGATGACATAATTGTCATGGTTTCATGGTCTAAGTGATTGTTCCAATTTCCCATTTCACATACATAATCAGTCACGAAGGAATGGTGGTGTTTCATGGTTTGGAATGATTGTTTCATCCTAGAGAATGAGGCATCCTTCATGGTTTCATTAATAAACTCATTGATGCTCATCACGTGTACATGTAGGTACATCATTCTATGGAGAAATATTTGTTAGCAAAGTGTGTCCACGTAGTAGAATTCATCGAGAGTGGTTTCCATCCTTAACTTCTTTGAGTGTACCTCCATGAGAAAAATCCATGGTCATCTATGTGATCATTCAATAGTGTTTCTAACCACTTAGGTCAAGGTGTCTTTGCATCATCCAAAGGAGGTTTCTCATGGTATAAAAATTCAAGGATCCATATTTAGTTGCATTGGAACATTTCATCAGTTCATCAGTGAGGGTAATCTTCAACATAGGTGGCATCTTCATCAACTTTCTTCTTCCCTCTCTTCTCTCCTTCTTTCTCCTCTTCTCTACCCCCTTTCTAATTCTTCATTTTGAGAAATCATGATGTTTATCCTATTCATTTAAATGTGACTTTAGCAAACATTGTAATAAGTCACCCTTAATTAATAAAATGGGACTTAATTTCATTCCTAAGTATTTGAAAATTCACATGTTCCAAAGGAAAAGTGAAAGGTCATGTGAAGGGTAGTCAAAGAGTTTTCTCAAATCTATAAATTGTAATGGCACCCTCATTCCAAAGGGTTTTAAATTTTGTATGCTTGTGAGAGATTACTACTTGTGAAGAAACACAATATATGTCTAATTTTTTCTAGTTCCATCTTATATTTTCTTCTATTTCTAACTATGTACAATTTTTCCAAAGCATCAATGAAGAAATGAGTTTCATGACTTTTTGATAAAAATATTATTGAAAATTTGTGTTCTTGATCTTACCTCATCTTGTTACAAATTGTAATTTTTTTCCTTCTATATCTATGTGTGTTGAATTACTCTTATTAATGGTTGTAGGCATCTAATTTTATACCTACAATATTAATCCTCTCTCTTTTTCCTACTCCACAAAAAATTCCTTGTAAGCAATTGTAAGCTTTCTCTCGTAGTTCTCATTGGAGTGTCCCTGTTGGATCCTTGGCCGTCAAGCCACCATATATTTTAATTTCACGCACGCATAATAACTATATAACCCAAGAAGAGGAAGCTTGAGTCCTGGTTACATTGGCAGATATCCATAAATTTCTCCACCTAAAAAATTTTCTCGCCAACATTTTTAGCACCACAATGGGGAATACTTGGCAACAATCTACACCCAAAATAAAATCACAAGAAAATAATAAAAATTTATATATTCCAAAAATATAAACTATAAATAATTGAAAGAACATAAAAATATTTGATTGAAATCCATTACTACAAAACCCATTATTGATCCCTATGAATGAACCTTCATATTCCATAGTGTCCTTTCATATTCCCATTGTAATATTTTCCCAAAACTTTGGTTGAAAGGAGATATACCAAGATGAATATGCTAAGAGGAATTGTTGATCCCACTTTCGAGGCTTTACAAAATAAGCAAGAAAAAATCATAGATAATCCATATTTCTTCTCTCAAGCCTCTTCTCCATCTAAATCTTCAAGTGGTACCCATGGAAATCCTATTCAAACTCCTATCGATACTCCTACAAATTCTCCCATTTTCTAATTACTATCGAACATCAAATTCCCTAAAGCGAAGAAGAAATATAACTAGAAGAAGAATTGGGAGATGATTTTGTAGAAGGAGAATCCAAAATTGAAGTAAAAGGAATAATGGAATTCAAATAAGAAAGAACCCAACCCATTTTTCCATAGAGAAGGAATACAAGACCACTTTCTCCTATACCCCCTCTTCATGAACTACCAACGAGGTTCTCACAAGAACTTTCGAATTTCAAAGGTGACGACACCCAAAATATTGAAGAACACATCTCTTCCTTAACCACATCATGTGGATATCTTGGAATCAAACACAAAGACATGGTGGTAATATTTTTGTGGAATCACTCCAAGAAAAAATTACACAATGGTTCTACCTTCTACCAACTAGATCAATCACCTGCTATGATGATATCAAGACTACCTTAGAAGAAAGTTTCAAATCAACAAAATAATGTTAGGATATCTTAGTACAATTGGCTCAAATGAATAAAATATCTAACAAGACTATGAGATACTTTGTAGCACGTTATAACAAGTTACTCAAAAGGATACCTCTTGAAGATTTACCTTCCTATAACAATGTAAAAGGTTCTTCATCATTTCTCAAATTTCAAATGTAGGTTTCTTTTCTCAGAGGGTTCAACCAAGGAATATTACACAAGAAAAAATAATGGCCATTGAGGTTAAAGATGATCTCATCCTATCTGGAAAGATCAAGAATCCTACAAAGGGTAATTCCCAACATCCCAAAGATGAGAGAATAGATCCGTTTCTATAGAGGTTAGTAAATGAAATGATAGTATTGAAGAGGTAATTTTTCCAATGAGAATCCCACAAAAGTACTAATGAAAATCAAATCACAGCAACACCCCAAAGGCTTCCCTTAGAAGATCCATCATCTGTCAATACAAGTTGGAGACCTCAAGAGGATGAAAAAAGGATTGAACAAGAAATTGAAGATGATAATTCCTAGAGATTGAAGAGCTTGAGTATTATTTGAGTATTCTAGAGGTGATGAAGATGATGAAAAATATGCACCCAGTTTCTCATGTGTGGTATTCACCCATTCTCTATCTCAAAAAGAAGCTTCTTCCTCCATTAGTGTAAAGAAGAATAATGTTGAAGGTCCTCCCATGAAAACTATGCAAAATAAAATAACTAGTTGAGGATCTCCACTTCCACCCTCTATGGAGTCTACATTGGAGAAACCCAATCCCCTAGCAAGCAAGAGGTCACCTGTTATTCCAAGTAATTATTCCCATGCTCCTTTTATACCTAACTCTTCTCTTATAGAATCTATCCCTTCAAAATCCTCTAATGTACCTTCAAATTCAACCTCATTTTCCTAAACATCCACTCTCACTTCCAATCCTATCTTGACTTAAAAATATATACCTTTATTCCCTTGACTTTACCTACTCCATTTGGTTATGTTGAACATGTAAAGAGGACCAAAGTTCCTATGAATGAAATTGAGTATTTTTAATAGACCCAAGAAATTTAAGAGGTTGTTCGATGTTGTCTAGAGTGGTTGTCCAAATTCCAACACTATTAATCCCAATCCTAAATTAATATTACCAAAGCCACCTACACTTCCATCATAGAACATTCTTGCTTTTATTTCATCAAAGACCAATTAGCTTTGTCCTTTATATGATTCCCTTATCATCAAAGAATACATACCAATTAATTGCACCATAGATTCATGAGCCTCTAATAATGTAATTCTTGTGAAGGTCGCCAATTCCCCTAATACTCACCATGAATCTAGATAATGACTCTTGTTACTCCATGGTTTCAAAGGAATTCCCACTTGTAGGGAACGTCAAAGATTCACAAGTGGATCTTTCGAATTCCAGAGATAAGAAAGTTTCAATGACTATCTTGGTAACATACATCCCATCTTTATTTGGAATGTTTCTAGGTAAAAAAATTCTATCAAGATTTGGGAGGGAAAATCCAGATGAATTGGTCTTCTACAACCATACCAGTTAAAGGAGATATGGAGAAGTTTCTTCTTGTGAAAAGATGAGATATACAATGCAAAATTCAGGAATCGTAGGAGCCAACATCTTATACCAAGATAATAGAAGGGTGAATCATTTTGTAACAACCAAAGAGGAGGATAATATTTCCATATTGATAGAACCAAGAATCCCTTTTTGAGGGGGTATTGATCTTGAAGAAGTATTAAACAACTTTGAGTTGTAAGAGGGTTTCCCAAATTACCCAATAATGTAAGCCATGATGAAGATGAAGTGGTCCTTGATGAATTCCAAGTGGAGAAATCAACTTATGTGCTTACCCATGATGAGGATACGTTCTCATTCCCATTTGAAGATGAAGATTCTCTTGATCATGTCATCCATGAAGAAGAAACAAATACAATTTATGATGAGCTATCAAAAGGTTTGAAATAAAATATTGTCCAAGAATTTCTAAGAGGTGTAGAAGAAACAAAAGATGCCAAGCTCAACATTGAACTCTTGATGCAAGCTATGGATTTACAAGACAAACATGAATCAAATTATAGTTTCTCAACTGATTCAAAAAAATTCATGATGAAGCAAAGAAATTTGAAAAATCCAATGTTCCTCTTAAGCCAATGGGTGATGGATGCAATGATAAAATTGAATTTTTCTACTTTCCTTTCAAATAATAAGATTCCTTTTATGGTGAAAAGATTAAAACAAAGAGTTTCTAGGTCCTTAAACTTGAGGTTCCCCTTGATAAATAAGTACTTTGGAATGTAGTGAGATTCAAGATGATGAAGCGATTCCTCTGAGTGGTTGTCTTAAATTTTAGAATGAAGATTATTCGAATGGATGTAAGGGTGAGATTTTGAAATTCCAAAGAAAGACTCCATGCAATAAATCTTGGAAGCGACAGTAAAGATTGGAAGATCCTGAGGTAATTATTGACCTCTTGAATCAAGCTATGGCCATGAAGGATATGTATGAGGTTATTCTTGATTCTTCACATAATTTCAAAATACCTCATAATGATATGGAACAAATAGATGAATTCAAGGTTTCTTTTAAAGGTGTCAATAAATATGAATATAGGAAAGGATAAAAATCAAGATACTCAAAATATTCAAACAAAAACAGCCCTGGGAAATGATGAGACAATCAATCATAAAGCAACATGAAGTGTGAGTGAACACAAAAGGTAATTGGCATTTTAAAACTAACTTGTGTTGGCTCCCAAAATAGCCTCCCGAGGAGATGACCAACTAACTTTGAGTGGGTTGGATTTGAGGGAGTTATGAAAATGAAAATTTCTTTTCATTGATAGCTAGGGATTTTTTCAACACTCAACTCACTAAAACAAATCTAGGACTTGATCAAGAGGCACCTTTACAAAGGGGATGGATTATAAAAATTACTTGTGGATCTTCCTAGATAAAAGTGAAAGGACATAGTTTTAGGATCTAAATAAAGGAAAATATTTCATGGCTTGGTTTCCTTTATAATTGGTGCAACTTAATTTGAAGCAAGTGTAGCCACAGATACAATACTCACTCAAAAGAGTTGTCACTTGATTATTGTACGCACTTGACACATCAAATACAGATCAAACAAATAGATAATGAACAATCTTAGATATTATGTTTGCATAATAATATCAACCAAGGGTGCTTTAAATGATATTGGATCACAGACTTGGTGGGATTCTTAGCAAAGCTTACTAGTAATGGAAAAAATTTAAACACAACTTTGCAGAATAAGCATATGTATGGTATGCAAGTATGATATGCTTAGTAGGTATGAAGATAACTAGATTTTTTAATTGATATTTGAAAGGGTGAGGGTAATTGCTTTTATGATATTAGTATGTTAATATTCCCATGGAAAGAATCCATCCTTATAGTGATGCTTGAAAAGAATAATCAATTTAACATAATTTGTGAAATAACATTTGCATTCATTGATACTAAATTTACACAAATTTTTCCTACAACATTTGCGTAATCCTAACTACAAATAATGGATTTTGAGCTGAGATAAAGAACTTTCTATAGTTGTCTCATATACCCAAAAGATCCTTAAGGGATAACAATATCATTTCAAAAGTGATGTTACCTTTAGGATTTTACAATTGGACTGAAATATTGTAAAGTATACACTACTCTACAATATTCTCATAATGACTAGAAGAATACAACAACTAAGAAGGAACCTTGTGTACTTAACAAAGTAAATCCAGTGTAAGATTTTAATGAAGCTATATTTCCTCATTCCTTCTTTTAAAACATAAGAAATAGGAAAGTATAGTTTTATCAAAACAAAGAGAATCTATTCATGTAATTTTTGGCAAGGAGACAAAAAAATTCCTTCAAAACCCTATAATGGTTATACAACACAACCACCTTATATCTTCTTTATCTCTTCCTCATAGAAATGGATACATATAAAATGTGTTGCAAAAATATAGAAGCTAGAACTTAAAGACTGATAAAAAAAACATTCTACAAATACCGCTTATCCGCCTCCTCCTTACACAAGATGAATTGCATTTTTATATAGAAGATGAGAGAGAGAAAAAAAAAAAATAATTACCCTCTTCACCCACCAATAGGATGTATTAAAATTATGCAAAAGAGCATGGGCAGCTTTCCAAAGTCATTCATTCTTATTGTATTTCTTGTAATAGAATAAAAAGACACCATAATTCATTAAGATGGGTGGTTAAAAATATTGAAAATGCATCTTAAATGTTAAAGAAATTTTCTTATTTGTCCCCACCAAATGCCATCATTTTATGAATCTAATGATGCCATAATTAAGGGCTCAAAGAGACATTTCCAACGATATAGATTTTGTAATATTTGGAGCTCTGGATCAAAAGATATGGCCATTTGAATATTTACATGTCGGGATGAACATGAACTTGACACATGGAAGCCTTTAATTAATTCAGTGATTTCCTCTACCAATGTGTACATTGATTTTCCTTTGCCACATTTCGGTATTTTCTTGGGTCCCAGGATCAAGATTTTGTTCTTTTCTTTCCTTTGTGATTAGGTATGTTCCTTGATGACATACGAGTCAATAAGAAAACACCATGCTCCTTGAAATGTGTTGGTGAGAAAATTTGTTAGGTGGACAAATTTGTGGGTTTTTACCAACACTCTGCGAATATAAGTCCCTCTACTTGTATAATGCAGATCCATGTTTATATGCATGATGAAATGAGTTGTTCTTTCTCCTCAACTTTAAAAAATAAGTGATCCTCTTCCATTTGGTCATCCATGATTGAATCGAGGAGGGAATTTGATTCTTCAACTATCTCCATTTCTTCATTCAGCATTTCTTCATCACTTGAAGGATCAAAATAGGAAGGCAAATCATCCATGACCATCTTGAATTCACCATCTTTAGTCCATGATGCAAGATTGATCTCAGGTTCTTCTTCACATATCTCCATTCCACCATTAATCGAAAGATCAAAATTTGAAAGGAGATTATTCATGCTTACTTTGAACTAGTCATCTTGTACTTCTTCATCATTGGTGGAGTCTTTGAAAAGCATCAAATCATCCATTATGAAATAATAATCTTCCTATATCAAATATATTACTCCTCTAAAGGGATGCACCTTGAGATAGAACAAATTTATGAATGGTGGTTTCGTCTCCATGTCCTTCTCATCATCTTCAAAGGTGTTTCTTTGATTTTCAATGGAGGGTTCAAGAATAAGATCTTCTTCATTAATCCTATCATCATGCCTCTCATAATATTTCATACTACTAATTTGATCTTCATTGGAAGGCTCAAGGAAAGGATTTTATTTTGTAGGATTCAAGAATATTTCAGGGATGAATACCCTATATTATGAACGATATTCAAGATCTTCCTCCATAGAAAAAGTCTCATCTTCTTCTTCCTTACTATGGGATGCTTCAAGTTTCTCATATATCTCTTGCAAAGCTTTAGCATTTTGAGGTAGATTTGGGGACTGGAATTTCCTTGCATAGTGCTCATGATTCTTTCCATATACTCAAGTTTTAAGACTCCCATTTTATCGTTCCTATATGCAAGGAAATCATCCCAAAGGAGGGTGATGAAAGATATGGCTCTAAGCTTTTTATTCAGTTGTGCATAACTGAGAGTATTACCTTTGAAATATTCTTGAGATTCTTGGGCTTCACGCAACATCTTGTATATTTTTCATGCATCTTTCAACCATTCATTATCTTCTTTTACCTTTGGAAAGTTCTTTTTTTTTCCTTTTTTCCAACTGTAGATTTTTGCTTGAAGTAGGAGTCTCTTTTACCGTTCTCAATTTTTTTTTTAAAAGATTGGTCCGAACCATTGATGATCAATGATCTTATTTTCTTGTTCATGATCTTCTTCTTATTCTTTACTATCACTCATTGGAACATCACTCCCATCTATAAATTTATTCATTGTGAGGTGGCAAACAAACGTGTGTGGATTCATTCGTTCATGAGTTGCTTTCAAAAATGATTTTTTTAATACTTATGTGTGTGTGTGTGTGTGTGTGTTTGTATTGTATTTTTTATTTTGTATTTATTTTGGATTTTTGGACCTTGTGGTCATATTTTGGGTGTAGATGCTACTAAATCTACCTCACAAAGTGGGTGCCAAAATTGTAGGTGAGAAATTTTTTGGGTGGACAAATTTATGGGTTTCTTGCCAATGATATGGGAATCTAAGTTCCTCTACTTGTATGGTATAGGTCCATTTTTACATGAATGATGAAATGAGTTGTTATTTCACCTCGGCTTTAAAAAATAAGTGGGTCTCCTCCTTTTGGTCATCCATGATTGAATCGGGGAGGGACTTTTATTCTTAAATTGTCTCCATTTATTCATCATTTGAAGGATAAAAATAGGTAGGAAAATCATCCACTTTGTTACTTCAAACTGGTCATCTTGTACTTCTTCATCATTGGTGGAGTCTTTAAAGCATTGAATCATCCATTATGTAACAAGAATCTTCCTCTCTCAAATATATTACTCCTCCAAAGGGTTGTGCCTCGAGCCAGAATGAATTGATGAATGGTGGTTCCATCTCCATGTCCTTCTCATCATCTTCAAAGGTATTTATTTTATTTTCAATGGAGGGTTCAAGAATAAGATCTTCTTTAGTTGATCCTGCATCATCTTGTCTCTCATCATATTCCATAGTGCTGATTTTATCTTCATCGGAAGGCTCAAGAATATGATTTTATTCAGTAGCATTCAAGAATATTTCAGGTATGAATACCCTATAGTATGAACGATCTTGAGATCTTCCTCCATAGGAAAAGACTCCTCTTATTCTTCCTTGCTACGGTCTACTTCAAGTTTCTCATACAACTCTTGCAAATCTTCATCATTTTGAGGTAGTTTTGGGACTGAAATTTCCTTGCATAGTGCTCATGATTATTTCCATATACTCAAGTTTTAAGACTCTCATTTTATCTTTCCTAAATGCAAGTAAATCATACCAAGGAGATGATTTTAGGTCATGTCAGATGAATAATGTCTCCATGATGAGGTCAATATTTCTAATTTTGAAAATATGAAGGAATGGTGTATCATGCTCACAGGATATCAAGAGGAAGCCTCAAAAGGAAATATTTTCAAGAAGGTGACCAAATTTTCAATGGATGAAAGAACATTCTCAGTGTAGTGTGAGTATGAGGATGGAATCATGATCAGTCTTCTTCTTCTCAAGCCATGCAAATCCATCACTAGAGCATGGTTTGATCAAATAACAATTTTTGTGGTTTGAAGGACAGACTTCAGTTCACTATTCGGGTAAGTGCAACAAGTTGGGGGACAATTAAGTGGACATCAAATCTGAATTTTACATCAAAAAGCGCAAAACATCAAATTTAGTCTTCATGCAGACTTGAACCATGCTAAAAAGTCAAAAATATGTCATAAAAATGGTATCATCGCGTAGGAGAGTTTGTTATCTTTGTAGAAATATTGATTTTAAAGTGAATAGAATAGGATAAATATCATTTTATAATTTTTTACTAATAGTAGGTCTTTAAGACACTTTTTCTGTGAATGTTTATGTCTATGTTTAAGACTGCAAATTTTGTTTCACTTGTCAGAATGTGATAAAACTTATACCCTCCCAACCGTGGTGAAATTATATATGTCTTCAAAAAAATATTATTTGATTTCAATGTTTTTTGATGAAGTTATGGCGGGAAAATGGAAAGTGTTCTATTTTCTTTATGTTTTCAGACCACTTTCACAAAAAAATCATAAAAAATAAAATATTGCTCAAAAAAATACAAAATAAAATCTATCCCAAGATAGATAGTGACATATAACTTCTCACCGAAGGAAAAAATATATATCAATTTTTGGTCATCCAAATTGTGGCAAATGGACTACAATCTTATAGGCGTTTAAAAAAAAAACCATGTCATTGAATTTTGAGTGTTTAATATAGCTAAACTTGTCCATTTTTTTTAAAAAAATAGTAGTTTAGAAACTTGATTCCAGATGATACAATTCATCTTGATATAATTTTTTCTAATTTTGAGTGTATACATTGCTAATAATCCCTACAAGTTGATATTATGTTGTTATTTGCAATATGGCGTCCACTTATGACCCCTTTTTTGTCCCCTAACTTGTTGCACTTAGCCATTCCACAATGGCATGTAATTTTCTCAACATGTTATCAAGTATGAGTATATTCTTTCCCCACCTCTATAGATATCCCTCCCCCTATATATAATGTCCCTTTTCTTTTTTGTGTTTTTTTCCCTTCTTGTGTGTTTCCCTTATGTTTTTGTGTGTGTGTGTTCTTAATTTTTTTCTATCTCTTGTAAGTTGTAAATGACTCCAAATCCCAATGGATAAGGCATTGTTTAGCATATTGTAAATTGAGATTATGGTATTTCTCACATCATGTTCTCACTTCACATGATCTATAATGTGTCCTCGAAATAAAGCCAACTATTTTCTTGTGTTTTTCATGGGAAAAATTCACCGAAAAACATGAAAACTATACCCTAGTGTCAAATTTTTTTATGTCATATCCTTCAAGAAACCCCCTAGATCACCTTTCCCTACAATGTTAATTCCATATTTACCATTCAAAATTCCATTCAGTACTCCCTAGGTGATTTAGGAATAAACAAGATCATTAAAGAATGTTGGAGCAATGGTTTGTAAAGTGAGTTCTTGAGCATGCTTAGAAGGGGATTTCATCAGCCTTTCTAAGTTGGGTGCACTATCATCAAAGTGGAATAGAAGATCAATAATCATCATGGAGGTTTATTTAGGAATTGGAGGATGAGGATATTCTAACCAAGTATTTTGGAGGACTTCACACTCACATTCGAAGGAAGGTCATCTCCATGAAGCCCAAGGATATTAATGAAGCATGTGTGCAAGCATGTTACATTGATGATGAGAAGAAACAAGGAGAAATAAAGTCAAAGAAAAATAAGTCAACAAATCATCCACAGTAAAGAGTGGGGAGAAATAAGTAACAAAGGTAAAAGGAAAGGGAAAGGTAAACAAACTGCTACTACTTTGAGTAATTGTAAAGATCCCTAGATTTTTTGTAAGAATTTTGATATCAATGGTCATTCTAACACTACATTTTGGAAGTTACATCCGTAATTACAACCAAATCACCAAACCAAGGATTCAACTAAATCCATGTAGCTTGTGAAGATTGATCGGGAGGTAGAGACAGAGGATGATTTTTATGTAGACGAGAGGCTAGGATGTATGGCCACTAGCATGAATAACCAAGAATATGAGGAAGAGATGAGTAAGCTATTTCAGATCACAATCTAAATCAAGAGAACTAAGCTAAATGCTTTGATTGATATTAGTTCTAAATATAATTTGATTTCTAATGTGGTTGTAAAGAATCTTGGTCTTGAAACTTATGAGCATCCACATCCTTATCTTTGGATGGATGAAGAAGGGTGCGTAAATTCAGGTAACAAAAATATGTAAGTTCAAGTTTGAGATAAATTCTCAGTATACGAGATGTATTACAGTGATGTAGTTCCACTCGATGTTTTTGATGTTATTTTTAGTAGTCCTTACTTGTATATCAGGGATTCTATATTGATGAGAAGAGAGAACCAATATAGATGGTTCAAGGATGGATTTAGTTATAACATCCGAGCACATCACCGTAATTCAAAACTTGTTATGCTAAGTGTTAACTAAGAAAAAATACTAATTCAGGAAAATCATAATAAGTTGTGTTTACTTTTATTGAAATATAAGCAAGATGGGGTATAAATTTCAGATATTTCTAACAAAGGAATTAATTAATTTGATAGCATAATTTAAGTATTTTCGGGAAGTTTTCCAGGACTCCCGGTTTCCACTAAAGCGAGAGGTAGAGCATGAGATTCATTTATTGGCAGAGTCACCTCTACCATATATTGGGTTGTATAAGAAATCCTTTTTGAAGAGTACAGAGGTAAAGAAACAACTCTGGGAATTATTAAACCAAGGGATAATACGTTCTAGCACCTCACCACGTGGTTCACCTTTTGTGATGGTGTTAAAGAAGGATGGTTCTTGGAGAATGTGCATATACTATTGTTTTTTGAATAATATTACCATAAAGAATAGATATCCACTCACACACATAGATGACCTCTTAGACCAGGTTCAACATGCAAAATTATTCATGAAGTTGGATCTCAAGTTAGGTTATCACTAATTCAGGATGAAGGAGGAGGATATATGGAAGACTTCCTTAAAAAAACAAGGTTTGTATGAGTGGTTAGTACTTCCATTTGGTTTATGTAATGCACCCACTACATTTATGAGATTGATGAATGATGTATTGCAGGAATTCATAGATTCATGTGTCATTGTTTATCTAGATGATATTTTGATTTTTAGTGCCACATGGGAGGAACATCTAACACATTTGCAGCAAGTCTTGCAAGTTCTCAAGGAGAAACAATTGCTATGCAATATGAAGAAGTGTGAATTTTCCAAATAGTCACTTTTCTATCTTGGGCACATGGTTGGAGGAAGAGGCCTACGAGTCAATCCAAATAAGGTGGAATCTATCTCTAATCAAGCTAACACCAATGGGAGCCACAGAGACTAAGATTTTTGTGGGAGAAGTATAGTACATGAGGAAGTTCATTTCATGTTTCTTTTTATTGCATCACCTCTACACATGACATCCATAAAGAGTAAGGATTTTGACTGGGGTAAGGAACAAGATCATGCTCTTGAATTATTAAAATACAAAATTAGTCATCCTTTAGTATTTTTTTCTTCCTAATTTTTAGCATCCCTTTGAAGTAGAGATAGATGTTAGTGATTATGCTATGGGAGTGATGTTACTACATAGAGGTAAATCAATATGGTATCATTATGAAAATTTCACTTTACTAGTTAAGGGATATTCGGTGTATGATAAAGAAATGTATGCAATATTTTAGGAAATAAGGAAATGGAAACATTATTTTTGGGTGAAGAAAATATTGTGCACACTGACCACAAACCTCTCCAAGTATTTTTAAGCATGGTCTAAATTACAGAGGAATGGCACTACAAATGGATGGGATTCCTTTAGTTTGTTATATTTGGTAATCAAGTATAAGAAAGGTAGCAAAATTTTTGTGGCGGATCGGTTGTCTATGTCATGCACACGGGATAAACTATCTATTTTGGCCACTATCTCTCATTTTGAGCCCTTCACAAAGGAAACTATCTATTTTGGCCACTATCTCTCATTTTGAGCCCTTCACAAAGGAATCTTACGGAGACACATATGATCAAGACAAATATTTTAGGGTGACATCATCAGCGATTTGCAGTCAAGGGGATGAAAGGAAGGGTATTCTAGATTTTTATCTCAAATATGGGTTGATCTATCGATGGGGAAGCTTTGTGTGCCAAAAGAAGAAAGGAATATATTGATGAGAGAAGCACATACCTCAAAAGTAGCAGGACATTTTGGTGTTGGTAAGACGATGGACCACTTATAAAGGTACATGTATTGGCCCAATATGAAAGAAGTATCTAAATTCATAAGAGGATGTAAACTTTATTGCACAAACAATACTAAAACAAGGAAGGAAGGTTTGTATATGCCTTTATTAGTCCCTACTCGTCCCTAGGAAGAGATTTCTTTGGATTTTGTAGGAGGAATACCTATTTCTAGATATGGACATTATTTTCTATATGTTGTTGTTGATAGATTTAGAAAAATGTGTGTTCTTATGGCATGTAAAAAGACAATAAAAGCATGTGAGGAAGCTGAAATTTTCTTTGCTAATGTATGGGTGCATTTTGGTTTTCCAAAGTCTATTGTTTCTGATAGAGATTCTAGGTTCTTGGGAAGTTTTAGACTACTTTGTGGGACAAGATGGAAACTAAGTTATAGAGGAGCTAAAAATTTCCATCCACGAAAGATGGGAAAACATAGGTAGTGAACAGGAATTTGGTGCAACTAATTAGAGGATATAATAGAAAATATCCATGGACTTGGATGAGTCCTTAACATATATTCAAACATTCCTAAAAACAGGTTAGTACACACATCCACTATGTAGTCACCTTTTAAAGCATGCCTACGATATCAACCTACTAATCCACTAGACATTGTAGTTAGGTAGTAGGAAAAGGGGAAATACATGATTTAAAGGTGACTAGAGCAAAAAAAATTGTTGAGAGGATCCAACAAATCCATCTCAAGGTGAAAGAACAATTAGAGAAATCTCAAGCCAAGTATAAAGATAGAAATAATAAGTAGTAGAGAGAGCACCAAATTTATGTTGGGGACAAGGTTTGGATTTACTTGAGTAAGGAGAGACTACATGGATAAGCAAGGAAACTCAAGCCATTATGCTATGGACCCTTCACTATACTAGAGCAGGTCGGAGAAGATGCCTTCAAGATTGATTTTCCACATTTAATGTAAATGTACTTAGTATTAAATTGTGAGAACTCTGTACCTATATGAGCCATCCATGCTTCATGAATAAGAAGAATCTCAGTTACTACCTTCCATAGAAGATTGCATCTTGGACTCACAAGGGGAATTGGAGGAGGATGCAAAGTGCTACAATAGAAGATCAAAGAGATAAGGAGAGGTCCACAAGAGTCTTTACAGGTTGGACTCAAGGAAAAGACACCAAGGCAGGCCCATTAATACTTAAAGGTGAAAGTGAGGGAATCATTTCCTCATCTACTCCCCCATTAATATTTTATGGGACCAAAATCCTCCTTAGCAAGGAGGTGTGATCTATAGAGATCTACAAAAACACCACTTCGTTAGAGAAACCCAAACCAAAAGAAAAATCAATAAGAAAGAGTAGCAGACTGTTAAGTTACAAAACCACCACTCAGTGCATAGTAGTGGTTGCATAACTTCCCCGATGGTTGTGTAACCACCCCTCTACACAGAATGGAAATTACGTAACCATTGGAGTGGTTGCGTAATTGTTGGTTTCATACATACACTTGTAGTCTTGTCACTAATTAGACAAAAATAAATAAATCCATAAATGGTTGCATATTTCAAACATTTTGTCGTGTCTCTTCCTTAGTTGTCTCTTCACATTCTCCATTGCATGAGAGGACATAGGGAACAAGTTTTTTAAGCAAGATAATAAGTGGAATGGAACATCAATTCATGGGAGAAGTGAGAAATAATACTTTGGTCGTGGAATTGAATTGTAGAAGCAAGGTGAAAGTGTAGAACAAACAAGTATAGAGGGTGGAAGTAACATTGTTGTCTTCCTTCAACTTCTTGTAATATGTAATTGTTTAAATTGGCGGTATATAACTAGGAAGAAAGATAAATTGCCCTCAAATTGGGGGTTTCTAGGATAAAAATATTGTATTTGCATTAAGTTGTTCATTCTAATTTTGCTACAAGTAGTTCTTGCGAGATTGATAAAATTCAAAGGATTAGCACTTGCACATAATATTTCTCATAAGGCTCTAGCATTCAAAAGATACCCACATCTGATCTTGAAGGAGAGAAATTAGCATTTCGTGAGGGTGAACAATTCGTTCACAATGTTTTACATTATAAAACTAGAAGGAAAACCTCACTCAATGTTTTCGCCACAAGTGGCTTATTTTATCAAAATTTACGGGTCATATTTCATCTAGTTTTCCACTTTCTCCTACATTTGAGTATCCATTTTTTATTTTTCTCCATGAAGGTAACCATGGTATTTCAACGACAAGATCGTATTATTCAAGATATGTAGGTATATTTCCCATGTTCATAGTAAGTTCAAGAACTAGAAAAGAAAGAATGTCTCTTTCCGCATCTCTCTTGGAATATTCTCTTGTAAAAGTGTCGGTGATGCTATAGACTCTTGTCCCAAAATAACCCCTGTGGTTATTTTGGGCTTTAAAAACATTAAAAATAGACTTACTCATTTTTAAAGGTGAAAAATTACTTCTAAATGACCGTCAAATTCCACTTCCCAAAAGCACTTGGATGTTGTCATTTAAAACCCATGTGAGACTAAGGTTTAAAGAATTAGTGGGTTACATTCAAAATGTTGTTGGATGTTCATTTGGTCGTCAATTTTAACACCAAACATCAAAGCGAAGAGGTCATGTGGTAGGAAAACCGAGTTCTTCATAGAATTTGGGCTCCATGGACCTCAAGTATGCAAAATATCCTAAGTTTCATAAAGGTGTTGGGTTGGGCTCGGGTCGGGGAAAGTCAAAGAACATGTTGCAGTGAAGGCAATGATAGATGACAGAAGATCAATGGTCGAGGCAATATCACACGCGTCACCATTCTAGCACATCGCAAATAGATGGGCTCATGTTGATGTAAATTCCATGGAATGAGATTGTTTTCCAAAGGCTTCAGGTCCATGGTCAAGGTGAAAGTAAAGGTTGTTCAAGGCACTATATGTGGTGCCATTTCTATGGAGCCAAAATTTTTAAGTCCACCCAAATAGAAATTTTGACTTGAAGGCACAACCAATGAAAAGAAAACACATGGCATATGTGGAGCTTCACTATTAATTCATGTTTTTCAGTGGTAAGAAGGGGATATCAAATTTTTGACATTGTGAGGAGTGTGGAGCTTTCTTATTGGATCAAATTTCTTGGTTGTCAATCGGGATAAAAAAATAGTATGACATTTTAAGCATACGTGTAACATTCTTATTGGTCATTACTTCACACTATAAAAAGATTTTATAGCTTAGGAGTGATATTGTCAGTAGCATGGAGCTCTCTCATTGTCTCACATTTTTTATCGGCAAGTATAAGTAAAGGAATATCTTGACACCTTTGTGAAGGTACATGGAATTGTCTTGTTGGCTCGCATTTCATAATGGAACAAACCTATGTGTAAAGCCACGTGGTATAGAAAAGGAAAGAAATTAGACATGTAGGAAAAGCATGACCCCACAAAAACAAGAAACAAACACATGTCAAATATTAAAATAAAGTAACACTTAGGCAAAGGAAATCTCTTAGGCAATCAAATGCTACCACTTGTCATGTTTCGTGCTCCCGACATGCAAAAATTCAAATGGCCATATATTTATATTCCCTAATCCAAATCCAATAAAAATGGTATTGTTGGAAATATCTCATCCTAATATTCATGTTGGCACCAATAAAATCAAAAATTGATGAGGTTTGGTGGGGTAAAAGTGTAAAAAATGTCTTCAAAGAGAGGAAAATCATGAGCATGAAAACGGTCAAATCTCACTCTCAATCACCAAATTGATGGAGTACGGGGCTCTTAAATTCTCCTACATGTAAAAATACATTAGGGAATGGTCTTAGATGGTGACCATGATATTTTTTCAGAGATTTAATGCATGATTAATGGTAGTTGAATCTTTGAAGTTGTGTTGTAGGGAAAGACAAATTTTCATTAATGATAAGATCAAATCAGATATATTTCTCTTTTCCCTCTTTTCTTTCTTCTTTGATCTATATATTGTAAAATATTTCATTTTGAAAGGTGGATGTTCTAAAATTTAAAGGAACTATGTTAAAATTGTTTCTGAGTAGCTATGATCCGTCAAACCTTTATTTTGGGCTTGATAATGTGTTCTTGTGCTTTCTTCTGCAATTGTAATGGTTTGTGCATACTTTTATTACAATAAAGCTTGTTTTATGGTGTTTTATTAACCCTAACTTATGTTTATTTACAAACCTGGCCTCTCTTTTATTTTATGTAATGTGGTGTGCATGTATTTATCCTTTGTAATTTCATTTTGTTGTGTTTCATGGAGAATAGATGGTGAATGAAGCTTTGGGTTTGTGTCACATCTGTCTGGCCTCTCCCTTCTCCATTTTTCTTCTCCCTTTTCCATCACTATACTATTTCCACCCATTTTATTGGTGCTATCACCACCTTTTAGCTTAGGATTTCCCTTTCATACATCTCTCTAACCCTCTCTCTAAGACTGGTCCCTTGGAATTGTTTAGGTTAGGATTAGTTATATGTGCTTTCTTTCATAGGAGTAATTTAGCATTAGAATTAGATAGAGGAATTTGGAATTATTTGTAGGTATATCTCAATTAGCAAGTCCCACAACTTGAGAGAAAGTCCCATGTTAGCAAAAACTAGGATCTCGTAATAAGAAAATACTAGGGTATTACTTTTTGTGATAACAGTTTAGAAATGCATGGTGGGACGAGTATTGAAAGCTATATATTTAATAGGTGTGTAACCTAACCACATTAGTGGCTTTATTTCCTAACAATTTTTACATGCTCGATACAATTTTTTTGAGGAGATTTACATCTTCATCTCATCAATTTGATGTGTCTGTTATCCAAAATGATCTCCCCGCTTATTTTGGCTAGCTTGCCTTCATTCTTCCCTTCCTTATGCTTCAAATTAAATTTTCAAACATTTCAAGCACTCAAAGGTTTTGGAAATGGGTGCATCAAATAGGATTTTTCTTCCCCTTTCCAGAAAGGTAAAATTTTCCTCCTAACTCCTTGTAATTTTGAGTTATGGCTCGATGGAGTTTTTTGGGGAAATTTTCCCTAGACATGCCCGCATCCAATGAAATGGTGCCATGTGGTAGAGGAGGTCAGGCTAGCAGAGTGAAGTTGGAAAATTTTCCAAAGGGTTGGCAGAGGCATAAAAGAAAAAATCGACCCACAGGCCCACGGAGGAGGATGGAGGAAATTTGTAAAGGGCCCCGCATTGAATGAGGATGTGCCACATGTCCACATCAGTGATGGGAGTCAAGGCGGTGGAAGGATTTGGAAAAATTTACCAAATTTGAAAAAAGCACAAATGGCAAAAGTTAAAGTGCATTCCCAAGCAATGTTAAGTTGACACGTGTCACCGGGAGAGTGGGGTGCGGGGAATTTTTGGGAAATTTTCCCAATGAAAATCAAAAGAGAAAGGCGAAGCTTGAGCCCGTGATTCCATCAGTGAATTGGGAAGTGACATGTGGCAGTAGAGTGGTGGGGCATGGGGATTTTTAGAAATTTTCTCAAATTCAAAAAAGGGGAAAATTTTCAAGTTTCGGCTTGCCAACCTGAATTTTTCCCTAAAATTGCCATTTTTGCCCTAAATCTTTAGAGGGGCATAACTTTCGATCCATAGGTAGGAGTTTTGTTTTTTTATATCATAGGAAAGCTGGTGAAATTATCCACATGATGGACTCTTTAATTTTAGATTTTGATGGAGATTTGTGGGAGAAAAATGGGAAAATGTCTCTGTCATGCAAAAAACATAGAAAATGCCCCCAACCACTAAAATTAATGAAGTATGGGCCTCTTTCTTGCTCTTCAGAGCAATGTACTACTTGGCATATGGGTTTTTCCATGAATCCCATCACTTTACAGGTGAGATTGAAGGGATTTGTTAGTGGTTGGAGTTTGAAATTAATTTTCCTATGTTTTCCACATTTTTTCATTCTATTGATGGTTAAAAGCCGATTTTGGCTCATTTATAAAAGTCGTTCATTAATTCTTCTCTTCCCTCCCTTCTTTTCTTCCCTGTGGTCAAAAATGGAGTTTGAACCTCCTCCCATGCTCTGTAATGTATTTTTTTCCTGTTACCAAGAAATGATGTTTTGTATAAACTTACGGAGTAACAAAAACGTGTTTTGTGATGCATCTATCCATCCTTGCTCATTTTTTGCTTGTTTTCTTCTTTCCTCTCTTCATGCAGATTATTCCAGTGCATGTTTGGATGTTCATTGTAGGGTGTTCATGGAGTTTTGGAACATTTTTGTGTGAAATCCATCCTTGGTTTTGTGATGCACTTGTCCATCCTTTCCATTTCTCACTTCTTCTTACTTCATAGCAGTTTTGATAGATGTTCAACACTTTCCTTCTCGGTGTATCACCATTTTAGTGTAGGCTCTTTTTCCCTCTTTTCTCTCTCTTTGTCTCCTTTGCATATTTAGATTAGGATTAGATTAGCTTGCTTGCACTGGAATAGCTTGTGGCAGGTAGTTTAGGAAGAGGAACCAGCCTTCTCTGGAGAGCTTTCCCCATTTGCAAAGGTCCCACACTTTGGGAAAGCTCAATGTTGTGCATTCACACCAAATGACATTTCCTTAGAAAAGTAGATCCATAGGTCATTTTGGGGGTGTTGTGAATTTGCACTAACATGTTCTTGGTTAGCTTTTAGTCTTTGGAAGAATTTATAAGCACATATAATGACTCCATTGATTCAAATAACCCATTTTCTAAGTTTTTGACCTTTCCCTTTCCTTCCATTCATTTCCATTCATATTTCCCTTCCATTCTTTCATTTCATTTTCATTCATGAAATTGTACAACCATGAATTCATTTCTTCTTTGGAATTATCATTTGCACTAGCAATACTAGTTCCTTCATCTCCATATTTTCAAAATCCTCCATCAAATCAATATTATGATCCCTATCATGAAGAATATGCATATAACCGAACCCCCACTAATCCATATGGTTATCCTTCTAACCATGATTTTTTTGAAGAAGAGGGTTATGCACATGATGGTGACAACTTCATGGAAGATGATGAATTATAGAAGAATATTCAAATGATGGAGGAAAAAATGGTGCAAATTAGGGCCACATAAAGGCATGTAAAATTGGTTTTAGGGTCCCCTATCCATGGGTTGGTCCTATACCAAATTGGTTTAGCCCTCAGAAAAGATGAATTTCATAGTTGAGACACTACCCCGAATTGCAAAGTGGCTTGAGTTAATGGAGGCTCATGAATCCAGTGTTAGGAAACCTTGTAAATGGGGTAACCTTTCACTACCATATCAGAACTCCTATTCCTCCTCCATAATCTATTCCATCTCAACCTACTTTTCATGTTCCTATATTTTATCCCGATTCCATTGAGGATTCCCATTCTCCATCTTCTTAACTTCCATCTAACCTTCATTTTTCTTCCTTCATCCCTTCTAAACCTCCATCTCCTTCAAAATAAAACATTCCACATCCTCCACTATTTAAATCTTTACAAGTTCATTCAGGGACCAAGTATTTTCCCCACTTTACAAAAATAGATCTACATGTTCCTGAAATTCGTGAAGAATAAATTTAAGATCATGAATTAATGGAGGTTAGCTAATAGACTAAGGGTCAATTTTTTTGGTTTCCTAATGACCCATTCCTCACTAAACAAGATCTTACATCTTTCATGATAGAAAGAGTAGAGATTCATTCTTCTAGAAAACAACATGCACATGCAAGCGTAGAGGAGAAGATTGGAAATGAGACAAACAAAGAACATAAAATTCAAAGCTTTAAGGATTGAAGCCATGATTTTGAAGAAATAAAGTTTCATCACCAAGAACTTCAAATTCAACCTTCTCCAATTTCTAAAAAATCAGTTGAGGTGAGTCTTATTCTTGAAAATCATGAAATACTTGTTGAAGAATGAACTGACTTTAAGAGCATAATGGTGAAGCACTAGCCCAACCCATCCAATAAATTCCTCCTATTTTGATTGAAAATTATAAATTCAAAGAGGTTGAAATTAAAGGGTCAAAAGCGAGAAGAATAAAAGCTTCCAAGTAACCAAGGTATTTCATTTCAATGCAGTGATCCCAATTGTCCTACATGTTTAGAACTCGCAGCACTTTTGGGAGATTGCAAGTGGTCTAACAAGAACATATTCAAATTTTCTTCCTCTTCCTATCTGTTGTAGGTTTTTTTATATCCCTCTTCCTCTGGTTAGAGTAGAGTAGGTTGGTTTGCTTTCAGTAAAAAAATTATTTTAAACACTCTATATTTTTCCACTTGGAACATGTATGCTTTTCATGTTTTTACATAGTTTTTTACCTTTTGTTACTCTGCATAGTTCATTTTAGGAAGATCATGTTTCATGGTAGAATCAGATGGATGGAGCAGTTTCAAAGTTTCATTCAAAGCTCCATAGATCAATATTAAGTCCATGCATGCTTCACACTGACTTAGGGTAAATTTTTTTAAATCTCATATTATTTTTAATGTTTATTGGGCTCAAATCCATGCCATTGGATTATAAAAGGCCATTGATCTAATCTAGAAGGAATATTTACCTTGGAGGTCACCAAATTGTTATCCAAAAATATCCCTCGGGGTTATTTTGGACTTTAACAATATTAATATTGACTGAGTAATTTTTAAAGGGGAAAAATACATTTAAACAACCATCAAATTCCACCTCCCAAAGCCTTTGGTTATTGGAATTTAAAACCCCTGGGAGATTAAGGTTTAAAGAATTAGTCGAGTTACATTCAAATTGTCATGGGACGTTCATTTGGCCATCAATTTCAATGCCAAATGTCAAAGGAGTAGGCCACATGGTGGGATTTGGGAACTCTTCATAGCATTTGGGATCCATGGACCTCAAGTCGTAGAATAGACTCGAGTTTCATTAATTTGTCGAGTTCAGGCTTAGGTAAAGGAAATTCAAAGGACATACGTCTGGTGAAGGAAATGACATATGGAAGAAGATCAATGGTCAAGGCGGAGACATGCTCGCCATTTTGGTGCAGGGTAAGCAGATGGGCTCCCATAAATGTAAATTACATGGAATGAGCCAATTTTCAAAAGGATTTGGGTTCGCGGTGAAGGAAAAATTCAAGGGTGGTCAAGGAACTATATGTGGAAACTTTTCTATGGAGATAACAGTTTTAAGTCCACTCGAGATACAAATTGCGACGTGAAATCGTAACCAATTAAAGGAAAACAAGTGTCATACATGGAGCTTCCCTATTGGCTCATATTTTGTAGAAATCAAAAGGGGATATCAAATTTATAACATTGCAAGAATCATATATCTTTCTCATTGGCTCACATTGCACAGTTGTTAGTTAAGATAAAAGAATAGTCGACATATGCATGAGCATGTGTGGAATGTTCTTATTTGTATTTACTTTTCACTATGATAAGATTTTATAGATGAGGAATGACATTTCAAAGTAGCATGGAGATTTATCATTGGCTCATGTTTTTGGTGGCGATAAGTAATGGAAGATCATGACATTGCGAAGGTACATGGTATTTTATTTTTGGCTCACATTTCATAATGGAATACACTGCACAAAGCCATAAGGTACATAAAAGGAAAGGAAACAAACACATAGGAAAACCCCGAGCCTGTAACCAACAATAGACCAACACATGGAAAAGAGAAAAATCAAGTAACATGTAGTAAAAGGAAATATCCTAGGCCAATCAAATACTACCACTTGTCATGTTCTCGTGCTTAGGACATGTAAAAATTTAAAAGGCCATATCTTTCGATTCCCGCTCCAAATTCAATAAAATTGGTCCCGTTAGAAATAACTCATCCTTCTCTAAATTTTGGCACTAAAAAAATAATTTTTTTGTGAGGTTTGATGGGTAAAAATGTCAAACATAGCTTCACAGAGAGAGAGAGAGAGAGAGAAAGGACTGTCTTGAGCATGAAAATGGTTAAATCTCACCCTTAACCACCAAATTGGTGAAGTATGTGGTTCTTACCTTCTCCTAGAAGAAAAAATACATTGGTGAATGGTCTTACATGGTGCCCATGATGTTTTTAAGGGATTTAATTCATGATTAATGGTGGTTGAAGCTTGGAAGCCATGGTGTAAGGAAAGACAAGGATTTTCATTTATGACAAGATCAAATCGATCTCTTTCCCTCTCTTTTCTCTCTTCTCTTTCTTCCTTGATTTATATATTGTAAAACCTTTCATTTTGAAAAGGGGTGTTCTAAAATGTAAAGCAACTATGTCAAAATGGTTTCGAGCAAATCGAGCCATCAAACCTTTAGTTTTGGCTTGACAATGTGTTCTTGTGCCTTCTTCTGCAACTGTAATGGTCTATGCATACTTTTATTGCAATAAATCTTGTTTTGTGGTGTTTTCTCAACCCTGACTCATTTTTATTTGCAACCTTTCCTCTCTTTTACTTGATGTAGTTTGTTGTGCATGTATTTCTCCTTTATAAGTTCATTTTTCCTTTGTTCCATGGAGAATAGATGGTGAACAAAGCTTCAAGTATGTGTCACATATGTCTAGCATCTCCCTTCTCCCTTATCCCTTACTAGATTATTTCCACCCCTTTTCCTATTGCTATCACTACCTTTAAGATTAGGATTTCCCTTTCATGCATCTTTCTAACCCTCTCTCTAACCATGACCCCTTGGAATTGTTTAGGTTATGATTAATTATCTCGCATTTTCTTTCGTAGGAATAGTTTAACATTAGAATTAGGTAGAGGAATCTGACCTTTGGAGGTTTGTCTCAATTATAAATTCCCACAGCTTGAGAGATAGTCTCATGTTAGAAAAAATTAGGGATTTGTAAAAGAAAATCCTAGGGTGCTACTTTTTTTTATTACACACACCTAGAAGCTTCCATCTCCCGCTGATTTTGTATTCATATACCCCGAGGGTGGACGTTGACATCTTAAGTGATCTAGAAACTTTTCACCTTTCGAGTGACATGGATTGTCCATGAATTGAGAGATATAAGTGATAATACTAAGGGTCATCATCAAGATATTGAAGGAATGAATTAGAAAGAAGAAGGAAACCTCCATTACATAAGGGAATTTCCCAACTCTTCAAAGGCATGCATCTCATTACTCTTATTTTAAGGCCATAAAGAATTATTCATGCTCAATTTATTGTGGAGAGAGTACAAAGTGCAAAGTAATGGAATCCAAAGCCCCCTACTACAAGAGGTTACACAATAAGGTGAGAAAAATAGATGAAACTATGGTAGAAATGGATCTTGGGGAGAGTGATTCAGTTCACCATTTAGTTCCTCAAAGCAACCTTGAAGCTTCCCACCTTTCACTTCCACTCATGCTCCTCTTGCATAAGATGTACCTTCCCACACCAAGTAGGAAATAACATTAGTTCCAGTTTCCGAGGAAAAAATGAATGAAATGTTCCTAGATGAAAGAAATGATCAAAAAGGATGCTTGCATAGTCGACATGTGACAATCCTTGATTTCTCAACCATATCATCATTGGTCAAAGGGAAGAAGAAAAATTTTGCTCAAGAAAATTCTGATTTTTAGTGGTTCCTGGGTAATTATTTTGTGGAAGTTTTCAAGCCAAGGGTAATCAATCCAATTGAATAATGAAATGAGTACCATCTCCCTAGGCCTAGTAAGTCATGAGAGAGATGCACATCTATTCCAAGAGTCTTCCACTTACCTCCTCACGAGTGAATAAGGAGTACAAAGATAAAATTAATTAGTTGGAAGACCGTGTGCAAACAATCACCTTAGACGTGCACCATTTCACGTACTGAATGATTATTCATCTATATCAATCAAATAAGTTACTTCCTTCAATATATTTGATCCATATTCCATTCAAAAGATGCGGTGGTTTCACCATGCAGGATGAGCTTGATAAAAAATGGGTGAATAAATTCATGGAGAAAGGGAAATTCGCTTCCATAGATGATCTCGGTGTACAAGTACATGTGCATAATTGCTAACAAATTCAGATAATGAGGGATGATATAGAAAAATAAAAATAACATTGGGATCAAGTAGATCCACAAGTGATGGAGATGGGAAATGATCATGATTAGATGTTAGTAAACATGAATAAATTTGATTCTCCATTTGATAACTTGTCATGTGTATGGACGAGGACTCTTATATCTTGGTATGAAATGTTGAATCATGTCATAGATGAATTAGATTCCAATGAGGAACATTCCTCCAAGATGAAGGATGATGTAAACACTAGAATAAAGAAGTGTGGAGTTCCCATCATTGATAATAACTACTCAACGAATGAATTATTTAAGTCATTCGAGGAGTATGTTAAGAAATAATTTAGGGAACCCTTTACTTTCAATGAGGATACACTAGAGTCTCTCAATAATATCAAAGACACAATATAGAAAATTGCAAAGAAACATTAGTCATGGTTCATTAAAATAAAGAACATCAATGACATCTCGGATGGTTGGCTTGAGTCCTTGAGTTATGTCCGCATCCCTCAAGAAAATAAATTTTTACTGTGGAAACCCTAGTATAGCAGAGAGTTTAAGGGAGTGGAGATTTTTTTATTTTAGCTTGGAAAAGATCCATCAAGAAGTGAAGCAGAATCAACGAGGGAAACATCTTGATGGACTAGTTATATCTCTTATTTTCTCTCTCTTTCTTTGCCCCCTACCCCCTCCTCCTTTATGTTCTATTTCTTCATTGGGGTTGTACTTTTCATTTTGCATTTTTCCTATTTTTTCCTTTTCATTTAAATGTGACCATAGTTGACATTATAATAAGTTAATCTTAATTAATAAAAGGTTCTTAGTTATATTCCTAGGAATACAAAGAGTCACATGTTGTGAAGGGAAAATGAAGAGTCATGTGGGGGAGGTGAAGAGTCTTTCTAAATTATATAAATTGTAATGACTTCTCCTTTCTTAAGGTTTTTCAATTTTGTACATTCAAGAGTAGATAACTACTTGTGATAAGAAAAAGAGATAGCAATTATCTTCTATTTTTCTTCTTATATGTTCTTCCATTATTCTCTTTGTACAAATTTGCAAGAATTTCAATGAAGAAGAAAGGATTTTATTTCTTTTCATAATGAGGGAATTAATGATACTTTGTGTTCATAATTCTAATTTTTCTTTGTGTTAGTAACAAGGTTTTTTTATTTCTAATTATGTGTGATGATATGCTCTTATTAATATTTGTCCGCATATGAAATTTATACCTACAATAATAATCCCAACTCCTAATTTCCCACTCCCTTTTCCCCACCTACTTATAAAATTCCTCCCTTACAAGAAATTGTAAGCATTTTTCGTAGGTTTAGTGGAGTGTCCTGTTGATCCTCGACCTCTAAGATAACTATTAGTGTAAAATCACAGCACCCCAAAATGACCTATGGATCTACTTTTCTAAGGCAATGTCATTTGGTGTGATTGCACAACATTGAGCTTTCCCAAAGTGTGGGACCTTTGCAAATGGGGAAATCTCTCCAGAGAAGGCTGGTTCCTCTTCCTAAACTACCTACCACAAGCTATTCTAGTGTAGGCAAGCTAATCTAATCCTAATCTAACTTCCAAGGAGACAGGGAGAGAAAGAAAACAAGGAAAAATAGAGCCTACACTAAAATGGTGATACACCAGAGAAGGAAAATGTTGAACATCTATCAAAAATGCCATGGAACAAGAAGGGGTGAGTAATGGAAGGATGGACAAGTGCATCACAGACCAAAGATGGATTTCACACAACACTTTTCCTAAACTCCATGAATACAATCTCCAAAACCTGAAATGAACATCCAAACATGCACAAATACTTGCAATGAAGAGAGGCAAGAAGAAAACAACCAAAAAATGAGCAAGGATGGACAAATGCATCACAAAACATGTTTTTTATTGCTCCAGAAGTTTACATAGAATCATCATTTCATGGGTAAGGGAAAAATTCCATTATAGAGTAGGAGAGGAGGTTCAAACTCCATTTTCAACCCTGGGGAAGAAAATAAGGGAGAGGAAGAGAAGAAGGATGAACAACCTTTACAAAATGAGCCAAAACTGGCTTTTAACGCTCGAAAGAATGAAAGAAATGAGAAAAACAGGAAATTTTGATTTGAAACTCCAACCACCACCAAGATCCATTAAAACAGCAAGGGAACCCTTAAAAATCCATTTTTCGATGCATTTAGCCATGTTGAGAAGAAACGAACTCCATACTTCATTAATTTTGGTGGTTGGGGTTGGTTCTGCGTTTTTCCTTGCAGACACATTTTCCCATTTTTATCGTACAAAAATCCATCAAAAATTAAAATTGAATAGTCCATCGTGTGGAAAATTTTACCAGATTTCCAATGATACCAAAATCATGAAAATTTGAGCTCTGGTGCGAAAGATATGGCCCTCTGAAGATTTAGGGAAAAAATGGTGAAATTAGGGAAAAATTTAGGTTCATGGGCCAAAATCAACCTTTTCTCTCTTTTTCAAATTGGGAAAATTTCCCAAAAATTCTCCATGCCCTACTCCTTTGATGACACATGACACCCTTTAGTTGATCTGCAGGCCCAACCTTTCATTTTTCCTGCTTTTGTGAAATTGGGAAATTTTCCCAAAATCCTTCGCCGGTCCGCCACTCCGTGACACATGTTGGCTTTTGATCCGCTACAGAGATACGGTTCCATTTTTTACCTTTACACCTTTAACCACTTTGGAAAATTTTTCCAAATTCTCCCGAATCCTTGACTCCCATGCTGACTAAACATGTGGCATCATTTCATTTCTCGTGGGATGCACTTCTATTCTTTTCCTTTGACGCATTTTGGCCAAACACAAAAAAGCTTGAAATTCTTCTACCCCCACCGCTCTGCCTTGACACGTGGCATCTTTTACTTAGTTGCATGCCTCAAAAAATTTGTTTTCCTCTAAAGATTTCGGGATGAAATATTCCCTTGAGATTTTTAGCCAAAGGCTAAGTGGCAAAAATTTTCCCGTGGGTCCTCCTTGGCAAATTTTCCCTCCAAACTCCGCCGAGCCATAACTTGCAAAATACAAGGAGTTAGGAGGACTTCCTTACCTTTATGGAAAGGGGAAATAATTCTCTATCTGATGAAGCAATACCCATAAAGTTTTGAGTGCTTAAAATGTGTAAAAATTTGATTGAGGAACAAAAGGAAGCTAGATAGCCTAAAATAAGAGGGAGATTATTTTGGTTAACAATTTGGCAGCTCTCAGGGGTCATCTACCTGCTAGATGAATGATCAGTGGCCTTCAAAGAATCCATTGGGTATGGAGTCAAGCTTGATAACCAATTCTGATTTGAACTATGAAAATATGACTCTCGAGCCACTTGGAAACCCATTGAAACTTTGAGTTTATCTTCATCAAAATGCCACTAAAATGGACGTGCAAGAGCAATACAACAAAACCAAATACTATGTACAAAATTGGAAATCATACACACCCTAAGTGGGATATATAGAGTGTGCAAAATCAATTATTTTGCTAAAAGAAAACCTATGTACTCTACTCTAACCAAGAGAAAAAGTAAGCTAAATAAACCCCGCAATCTGGTTGTGCAAAACAACTTCCTTTCCTCAAAATTGGCAGCCATGCAATTGATTTGACATTGAACATGGCTGGTTGTATGAGTGGAAAATCAAAAAGAAGCTGGTCATCTACCCAAATTACCAAGGTGTTAGCTTAAATAAAATTAGATACCTCTTTTAGTTGGTCTCGCATTTGGATTTAAGAGGTATGGCAATCTGATCCTTGGTGCTTTGCATATCATCCTCATGCTTAGAAGCAAGCATGACTGGTTTTGGCTTCTCCTTTGGCTCTAATGAAGCCAAGTCCTGATTAGGCATGGTATGATCCTTTGAATGTGCCCATTTGTCTAAAATTCATCTCCAAAATTAGAGTCTTCTCGTGGACCTTCTTGGGTGAATGGTGTGTTGGAACTCTTTTGTTGTTTTCCTTCCTCTTCCAAAGTGAAGAACATGGATGATTAATATCTTCCAACCTTGATTCCAAAGAGCTGCTATAAAGTGCAAGCTGCTACAATTGAAAGTTCTCCTCCATGAGAGTAGGTTCTTGTGTTTGGAATGTGGATGATGAAGGAGAAAATAGTGGAAACTAGACCAGTTCTTCTTCATCAAAACAGTCCTCCAAATCTGACAAATAAATTACCTCATTGTTGTCCTACTGCAAATGCTCAACCTCTTCCATGGCGTTATTTTGATCTGCAACTTGATCACCATGGCTATCTTTATTCTCAAAGATGAAGTTTGAAAGATAAAAATCTTCTTCAACATTGGATCTTGAAGAGAATAAAGTATAAGGTAGAATTGAAGGTTCTTCTATAGCCTATTTTGAGTTCAAAGCTCTTGGACATGCATTTTTCTCCTCCACAACTGGAATGTGATCCTATTCTTTTGGATTTGGAGTAACTTCTCCTTCATCTATTGCTTGAAGACCATATTTCTCTTGATTGAAATCTTCCTCTAGCATGAAGTTTTTCAAATCAAACTCTTCAATCTGTTTCTCTAGAGGACAAATTAGGACTGCAAGATCTCTTTTAGAGCTTTCCTCTTTCATGGCTGATTGTGTAGCTTCTATTAGATCAGCATCTTCTTCCAGCAGAGTGCCAACATGGACACTACACTCTGAGAAACTTGATGACTGATCTTCTTGCTTCTCTGTTGCTATAAAATCAGCCTTGGCAGCCACTTGTTCTTTAACTCTAACCTCCTCTGTAGGCTTAACCAACAAGGGGATGTTTATTATCCCAAATTTGAGAGCCCAACTCTTCAAGTTGTCTATTATTTCTTCTTTGTTGGGCTCCACTTCTTGCTTTCCTTGACTGGATTCTTGATTATCATTTTCCTAACATGGATTTGGGAATGCAAGAGAAGGGATGGGTTGTGACTCAACTTGATTTGCAATTATTTATGGTGGTGAAGGAGTTATAACTTCTTATTTATTTAGAGGGAATGGCTGTTTGGAAGGGAAAAGGATAGACAAATTGAGATGAGGTGGAAGACTAAGGGATGGAGAAATGAAATCAACATTTGGAGAATCATGGGATGGATTTGGAATTTGGCATTCAAAATGATATGGTGCTGCTTGAGGTATGGAAAGAGAAAAACCAGATGATGGTGTAGAAATTACCCATTGACAATGCTACGGCACCAAGTTTATAGGCCGCTATCTCTACTATCCATTGGGTAATTTGGGGAAACATCTCAATCATGAAGTCCAAATTCTCTTGAGGGCTGAAGTGTCTTGGAAAATGGCCTCCCCATGGATAAGGTGCTCTGAAACCAATTCTAAAAGCCTCTATTTGAGTTTTTTCTCTTGATTGCATCATGTCAATCTCCATCTTTTGGATCTTCTCCAAGAAATCAGCATCTTTCATTTGATTGTCTTCATTGCATGCATACCCTTGCTCTTGATATGTTTCATAACCAAACTAATTTTGGAATTGCTCATATGGATATGCATACTGATTTTGAATTTGTTCAAAATGCTGATTTGAAGGAGTTGTAAAACATATTGGAGATGGATTATACTACTGCTGTTGTAAATGCAAATTCCATGAGGGAAATGAAGTCATGATTGCATAACTTCATGGAATGAAACAAGAATGAAGAGATGGAATGCAAAATGAATGAAAATAAGGTCTATAACTTTAGAGATGGGTTGTTGATCAGATGGAGTCACCAGATGTGTTTGCAAGTGCCTCCAAAGGCTGAAATTTTCATAGGAACACACCAACCTGTAAAAGATGAAGTGGGAGACGCGTTTAAGGTCCCACCGGGCATGTCAAAACTATTAGTGAAAAATCACAACACCCCAAAATGACCTATGGATCTTCTTTTCTAAGGAAATGTCATTTAGTGTGATTGCACAACATTGAGCTTTCCCAAAGTGTGGGACCTTTGCAAATGGGGAAAGCTCTCCAGAGAAGGCTGGTTCCTCTTCCTAAACTACCTTCCATAATCCATTCCAAAGTGAGATAAGATAATATAATCCTAATCTAACTTCCTAGGAGATGAGGAGAGAAAGAAAACAAGGAAAAATAGAGCCTACACTAAAATGGTGATACACCAGAGAAGGAAAATGTTGAGCATCTATCAAAACTACCATGGAACAAGAAGGGGTGAGCAATGGAAGGATGGACAAGTGCATCATAGACCAAAGATGGATTTCAAACAAAAATGTTCCTAAACTCCATGAACACAAGCTCCAAAACCTATAATGAACATCCAAACATGCAAAAATACCTACAATGAAGAGAGCCAAGAAGAAAACAACCAAAAATGAGTAAGGATGGAAAAATGCATCACAAAACATATTTTTTATTGCTCGTAAGTTTACACAAAATCATCATTTCATAGGTAAGGGGAAAAAAATTCCATTATAGAGTAGTGGAGGAGGTTCAAACTCCATTTTCAACCCGGGAAGAAAAGAATGGAGAGGTAGAGAAGAAGGATGAACAACCTTTACAAAATGAGCCAAAGCGGCTTTTAACGCTCGAACAAAATGAAAGAAATGAGAAAAATGGGGAAATTTTGATTTGAAACTCCAACCACCAACAAGATCCATTAAAACAGAAAGGGCACCCTCACAAATCTATTTTTCGATGCATTTAGCCATGTTGGAGAAGAAACTAACTCCATACTTCATTAATTTTGGTGGTTGGGGGTTGGTTCTGCGTTTTTCCCTTGCTGCAGTCATTTTCCCATTTTTCTCCTACAAAATTCCATCAAAAATTAAAATTGAATAGTCTATCATGCAGATAATTTCACCAGCTTTCCAATGTTACCAAAATCATGAAAATCTGAGCTTTGGTGTGAAAGATATGGCCCTCTGAAGATTTAGGGAAAAAATGGCGAAATCGGGAAAAATTCAGGTTTGCGGGCCAAAATCTAAAATTTTTCCTCTTTTTTAAAAATTGGGAAAATTTCCCAAAAGTTCTCCATGCCCCGCTCCTCTAATGACATGTGGTGCCCTCTGGTTGATCTCGCGGGCCCAACCTTTCATTTTTCCTCCTTTTGCAAAATTGGGAAATTTTCCCAAAATCCTTCGCCGGTCCACCACTCCGCAACACATGTCGGCTTTTGATCTGTTGCGGAGATGTGGTTCCATTTTTAGCTTTGCACCTCTAACCACTTTAGAAATTTTTTCCAAACTCTCCCGACGCCTCGAATTCTTCTTCTTAACTGGACACATGGCATCATTTTATTGCTTGGTGAGGATGCACTTCTATTCTTTGCTTTTGACGCATTTTGACCAAACACCAAAAAACTTGAAGTTCTTCCACCCCCGCTGCTCCACCTTGACATGTGGCATCTTTTGCTTAGTTGCGAGCCTCAAAAAAATTATTTTCCTTTGTGGGATTTCAGGCTGAAATTTTCCCTTGAGTTTTTAGCCAAAAGGCTAAGTGCCAAAAAAATTTCCCGCGGGTCCACCTTGGAAAATTTTCCCTCCAAACACCGTCGAGCCATAACTTGCAAAATAGGAGTTAGGAGGACTTCCTTACCTTTCTAGAAATGGGAAAGAATTCTCTATCTGATGAAGCTATACCTAGAAAATTTTGAGTGCCTGAAATGTGTAAAAATTTGACTGAGGCAAAAAAGGAAGCTAGTTAACCCAAAATAAAAGGGAGCTTATTTTGGTTAACAATAACCAAAACATTTCATTTTGTTCACACACAATAAATGGAGCTACCTCATTCAAGTAGAGGGACCTACTTCTAGAGATTTGGCAAAAATCCACCAATTCTTCTAATCGATAAATTTTATCACAAATAATTTTTGTTGCCCACCATGGGGGCATACTTGGCATATTTTGCACCCAGATACGAATCACAAAAATACAAAAAATCAAATATTCCAAAAATAAAATAAAATTAGAATTTGAAAATTCACCGATCTTTATGTTTCAAATTAATGGATATTCCTGGTAACCCTCTTGTTTAGAGACCTAAACTATTGTTTCATATCAAAGAATATATCATATCTAACTTGAGGGAATCTATACGGCATAATAGAGAAAATTTTACAAACTACTTCATTGCTACAAGTGTGTTATATTATGAAGAACAACATGCTAAAGAATTAGAAAGAGAAAGATAATCTTAAGTGCCAAAAAGGAGAGCTTAATTTAAGACCATGTGAATGATTTGGAACTAGACATGATCTTTAATAAGAGTGAAAAACTATAATGCAACTTATTTTCTACCCATCTCTTCAAATTATTATCTTGAAATAGAATAAATACCTATTTTAGTTTCAATTTATTTGGATTTGGGTGGCATTATAGATGACCTTTGGTATGTTGAAGCTTGTCCTCATGCTTTGTAGTGAGAATGATCGATTGGAACTCCTTGGGTGGCTTAAAGTTAGCCGAGATATCATATTGGGAAAGACCTAATCCTTTTTATTTCCTCATCCTCTTGAAGCTCAACCCACAAATAGGGGCATCATGTAGAATCTCTACCTATAGGTGACTATTTTCAGGTTGGTTTGTACTCTATTCTTCCTACACAAACAAATCGACTCTTGTGGATCCTCTTTGAAATAATATACCCCATTTTATCTTTTTTTGCAATCTCATCTTCCCAATCAGATTCATACCACTCTTCAATAGTTATACAATCATTGAACATGATGATATTGGTTGGGGATGATATACAAGTAAGGGGATGTTGATTACTTGCATTGTTAGACACAAAAGATGTGGAAGAAGATGGAAGAAAGGGAGCAATGGGAATGGATTTCCTTTTCCTAGCCTAAATGAGACTCTTCTCAGCTAATATGGCAATGTCAAATGCCTGAGGAAGAGTGTTTCCTCCTAGAGCTTGTATCAATATAGCCAAATCAAAATCAAAGGCCCTCAAATAAAATAAGAATGTCATACCTTGTGAGGGTCTAAATTCTTGAGGAATTCTATGTTAGGTCCTCTTAAATATGATGTTGAAATATGAGATGTATTCCATTGAAGCCCAATGTATTGTACTAAGATTTCTATGAGGAAAATGACATCTGCATTCTCCTTGAACTAATTGTAGAATTGTTCTCCTAGCTAATCCCAAGTGGAAATGGATTATGGAGCCAAACTACTAAACCAATATTTTTCTTTTCCTCTGAATGATAGAAAAATAAGTATAAGGAAAACATTTTATTCAATGATGTTATGAATGGAACAATGGTTGGCTATATCTTGAATGTGATCAATAGGAGATTGATCTCCATTTCTATTGAAAAGAGGCAAGTTTATCAAGGTTGTTTTGGGGATATCATCCCATTTCTGTAAGTGAAGGAGATAAAAACTGAAATTTGAAATGGAATATCTCCATGAAGAGCCATGAATGAAGTGGAAACATAAAATGAATGGAAGGGTGAAGGAAAAGAAGAAATGGATGAAAAAATGAAGGGAAAGGTATGCAAATGAGATAATGGGTTGGTTAAATCATTAGAGTTGCTAGATGTGCTGATAACGTACCTCCAAAGGCTGAATATCATCAAGAACACATCAATCCTACTAGTATGAAGTTGTAAATCTCTTCAAACTAATCCCACCTGGCATGTCAAAATTTTTGGAGATCAAGATTTCACCCTTCCCTAAGTCAAAGACAACCTTAAATTTTGGGGCAACATGGGACCTGCCTCAAAGTTATGGGACTTGAATTGAGACAGAACTCCGAGAGAATGTTAGTTCCTCTACTTATTCCTAATGCTAAACTACTCCTAGTAAATGAAATATAACTATCTAACTCTACTCCAAAATTCCAAGGACTGTGGAGATAAGGATATGTAGAAAAGGAAACCCTAAGATAACAGAGAGGTGATTGCACCAAGAAGGAGGAAAAGACACTTTTAAATGAGAGAAAATGGAGGAAAATAAAGGTGGAGAGGGAAAAAATTAAAGTTACATTCTAAATCATCATTTAAAATATTAGTTTCATACAATGCACAATAGAAATAAACCTTGCAATATGAAGAAACATACACAACATACATGCAAGTAAATGAAGAGGCAAGAAAATGCAACAAATCACCAGTTAGGGAAAAATAATAGCCAAAACAAGTATTTTATTTCTTTAAGATGATGCACATATCATTATAATGGAGGAAGAAGGTATAAACACACTATATAATCACAATCCAAGGCTTGAAACTCAAGAACACTTATGCAACAATTTTCAATGATTCCCTTGCATTATAAAAGTATCCAACATTACAAATGAGCATCACTTTACATTTTATAGAAAATGGGAGAGAGAGAGAGGAGGAAAAATAGAGGGAACTCAAATTTCCACCTTCACCCACCAAAAACATGCATTAAATCTCTAAAAAGAGGCATGGGCAACCTTCCAAGGCCATTCCTCCATTGTACATTGCTTGTAGAAGAAGGAATCAGCACCATACATCATCAATTATAGTAGTTGGGTTTCTAGAATTGTTCATTTAAATATTGGAGATATTTTATTAGTTTTCTCCCACCTACCCTTACCTAATTCTATATTTTAAGTCATCATGATGAAGAACATGAAAATATCTTTCCAAAAGTCTAATTTTGTCAAATTTAGACAACCATGGAAAAATTTATGGCCATGCGGGTTCAAGAGGGTTTAGGAGGAACACGGGTTCCCTGTTCATAGCTAGAGTCTACAATTAAATGAATTTTTCCTTTGTCTTGTGGATGGGATAGGATTATAGAGAAATCTCGGTAGTATGGAAATTCTCCATCTATTCCCTAATGGTATGCCTTTTCCACAAGGGTTTTGGTTTGTGTTTGAATCAAATTATCAACCCCAAGGTGGAACTATGGAACTACTCCACCCTACACGTTGGTTCCCATAGTTCATGGTTCTCCGCATCACACACCCCCTCATGGCTAACCACTTATACTCAAAATTTTCCTTTGTTTTTTTGCCCACTAACCCATGCATGGAAATAGGGGCTCTCGAGAAGCATTATGCCTTCATTTAGTTCTTTCAAATTATGTTCTCTCCGTGTTTCACCTTTTTCTTAGATTATTTCTTTGAAGTGTTGATTTAAACAGATAGGGTAATGGTGTAGGAGGAATACGATGGGTTGTTGTGCGTGTATGACTTCGAATCCATAGCTGATCGTGAGAGCTTCCTTTTGGCTAGGAGGAACTACCTGTAATGAAAACAAGACCACCAGAAGAAATTAAACAATATGGGCAGTGAACTACCTAGCGTAAGCTAGATCCAGGAAGTATGATACTTCCTAGATGGCTGTCAGTCCACTATTTTAAACAAATTAATGTTGTAAACAAAGTAAATCCTATTGTTATTTTGAAATGATTTAGGTATCTCACTTAAAACACAATAAGAAAATAGATCTAATCTAACAAAGGCTAAGCTAGAATAGAATCCAAAGGTCAAATGGTTTGGTTTCTGGGTCTGCAGGTCGATAAAGGTCTCGGGTAGGTCACAGGTGAATGAGGGTGAGGTAAAATTAGGTGGGTAGGTCTCTGTTTAAGGCTGTGTGGGAAAACACAGAGACCGGTGTCGGTCAGGGGTGACCAATGGCGGTTAGGTATAACCGGTGCCATTACTGTGAGATCTGGAAATGTCATAGAATAGGGTTTTGGTCTCCTTTGTGATTACACAAAGGATTTTGGTTGGTCGGGATGAGGTATTGGGTGACTGGAGTAGGATTTTGTGAGGTTTTAATGGGTCTATGGAGGTGAAAATGTTGGAGAAGGTCAATAGGGAGCAAGATAAACAATGGGTGATAAAATAATGATGAAATGAAATAAACCAGAGAAGTATGATGTTATACTTACTTGGATTTCATTCCTGAAGGTCTGTGTGTGAAGGATGGAGGTGTTGATGATGGGTTTGAAGGCTGCAAGTGATCACCAACTAAAGAAAAGCTTCTGCATGGGCTGCATGCACACTCCTCTTTGCTTGGATAGATCAGATCATGGCTGGGATGGCTGTGCAGGAGAAGATGCTCAATCTCCTTCCTTGGATGTGATTTTTCACTAGAATTGGCTCTCTGAAGATGCGTTATCTCTCTGAGATGTGTTCTTTCTCGTCAAATTTCTTGCTTCCAACTTTCCAAGTTCCAACCTTGAGAATAAGGTTGTTTTGGGTTAAAAGGGGTAACCGACGGTGGTCCATCTTAACCGGTGATGGTTAGGGGTAACCAACGTCAATCAAGGTAGGATTTCCTAGGTTTACTAAACTAGGAGATCCTCCTGATTTCTTGGATCTCGTGTCGTTATCCCATGGATTAGACTCGAGAGCCTCTTGTGAGCATGCGGGAATGTGGTTAGAGGGAATGTAGGCATTGATTTTTAGGGTTTGGGTAAGTCTTAGTTAGTTATGGGAACTTGCTAAGAATAGGTCTTAGGTTGAGTTAGCTTGGTGAGGTGTCTAAGTGAACTATATGTGTAGATATTATTTAAATAAGATATTTAAATAATAAATATAGTGAGGATAAAGCATTAATTTAATTTAATTAATTAAATTAATATTAGTGGGGTGAAGGGGGTCATGGCTAGGTAAATGTAATAAAGGGTGCTTATATGTCGAGGGACAAAAGGGGAGTGTGACCTAATTTTAGTGTCTACATTTTCCCTTTTTGTTGCGTAGCTTGTATTGGTAAGCGATGCTAACAAAAATAAGATGTGGTTGCCCCATGTGAGGGTGAAGGTGATCCCCCTCAAACCAGAACTGACGAGGCAAGTAAGCTGAAGTGGTGAGTGGTTTGATAAAAGGTAAATGTGAAGAAAAGGCAAGTGGGTACAAGGAAAAAGGAGTGAAAGGTCTACTCGGGAAATCTAGGTAATGGGTTAGGGTCAAAGGTAGCAATAGTCAAATGCACGCACACGTATAAACTACAAAGACACTACCGGGTTGAAGAGTAGGAAAACTCTACATCATCTAAGGTCGATAGGTTTATCCAAACAAGGTTGAAGTGAATCGGTATCCAAGGTATAGGATAAGGTCAGGAAGCACAATGTAGGTTAGGTGTAGGAATGTTTAGGTATGTTCAGTACACCAAAGGTAGGGTCAGGATAAATAGTCATGTAATAGGCTAGGTAAGGTCATTGGGTCAATCAACATAGGTAACAATGCCGCAAGGTATAGCAAACACATGAGGTCAAAGGTCACTAGTGATGGTCCAGGTCCAAATATCTAGGTCACGGCATGGGTAAGGCTGAGGTAGGGGTAAAATAATGAGTCCCCAAAGGAGGAAAAATGGAGGTAGTAAATGATGAGGTCAGGAAAGGTAAGGTAATGGGTTGGGTAAAGGTATGGGGTAAAGAGAAAGGTAAAGGGGGGGTAAAATGGCAAAGTAGGGGCAATGTGTAGGTAAGGGTGACCGATGGTGGTCATGGATAACCGACGTCGGTATAGGAAAACCGATGATGGTTAGGTAGGGCATGAGACCGATGCCGGTCTAGGGGAACCAACGTCGGTTAGGTCGGGTTTGGTATAAAAAAAAAAATCCACATTTTTATTATTCATTTGTTATTTTGAAGTGAAGAAATGACAAAAAAGAGAGAAAAGTGAGAAAAGTGTCGAGGAGGAAAGGAAGGGGAAGTGAGTGGGCAAAGTGGGATTTGATGGTGATTGGGTTGGTGAGTAGCGGGTCCATGAGATCGAAGTAGAGAGATTGATTGGTTGGAGGTGTGGGTAGATATTCGGGATGATGTAGAGAGGTGGAGAGGGATCGGGACGGACCACCAAGCACAAGTGGCCGGACGTGCCACCGAGATGGTGGGCAACGTGATGAGGTAAGCACCTAACTCTATAGTGTTAATTAGATAGAGTAGAGGGTGTAAGAGTTGTTTGTTTTTGGATTTGGGGGGTTTTTTGTATTTTGTGGGTGGGAAAAAAGTTAAATCGGGTATGGAGGGAAAAAATGGGCAAAAAAAGAGGGGGGGGGTAGGAAATTGAATAGGTGGGGTGGGTAGGGGTTTTGGGGTAGTGTAGGTCATTGTAGGTGGGGTAAAAGGGATAGGTGGGAGGGTTTTAGAAAAAAAAGGGGGTTTGGGAAGTCATGGATTTTCCACGATTGACAAGTGACCGATCAAGCCAAGCTTGTGAATCGGTGAAGATCGATCTGGTAGAACCAGATGGTCACCTAATATGGTGACAAGTGACCGATGTAATGGTAACCATGGTCGGTCAAGTTGAATCAGTATCGGTCACCAAATAGGTGACCGATGTCGTTTAAGGGTGACTGGAGTCGGTTAGGATGAACCGCACCGGTCGGGATTTTAGGCAAAAGGGTCAAAAAATGATGTAGGTTAGGTGGTTGAGATGGGTAGGGTAAAAATAGGGTGGTGGGTAATGATAAGTGATGAATATGGTCATGGTAAAGGTAGATTAATGTTGTGTTTGGATTGGATGCAGGGTCGATCGCTAGTTACATATGCGAGATAGGGTTCCGCCACTATTGGTGACATTACATGGCCTAGCGAGCCCTTTGGAGCTGCAGCACATGGAGGTAGTGGGCTTGAGTGGTATTCAACACTACCGACATGTTGTTTTGATAGCCTAGTTTGATGGTCACGCTCATCGATAGATGGGACTCCGTGACCAACATGTTCCACCTTCCGACGGGTGAGATGACTATCACCCTGGAGGACGTGTTCCAGATTCTGAGGTTACCCATATTGGGGGCCCAGTGTACTTCTATCTCCTCCGAGGCCTAGAGGAGCTGATCGGGACAATATTTGGTGAGGGGGTGGTGGAGTTGAGCTTCCATAGCACCAGTTTGAGCTATGGTGAGATGTACCTAGCCCATCTGGATGAGACGAGGCTAGTAGTTTTATTGATGGAGGCAAGTGTGCTGCTATGCACTGCCTGATGTAGAGGGTGGATGCTTTCCCTAATCACTGATGGGGTGCTCCATGATATGATGGTGCATGAGACATGCTTTTCCTGGGCACCAACATTCTTGGTGTAGCTATATAGAGAGAGTTTTGGGCATATGGGTGGCTGCAGGTTTAGCCTGTGTTATACATTTATACTACACTGTTGGGCCTATGAGCACATAGTCTATGTTTGACCTATAGGGATGCCCTAGAGCAGATGCATTCCCACCGAGATGTGTGTGGTTGGGATACAGGAGATGGGTGCCAGTTGTAGGAGAGTGGAGGTCAGATAGGCCGACATATGATGTGGCCCATTTTCGGCAGTTGTTGGAGGGGTTTTCCAGAGTGGACATTATCTAGAGGCCATATGTGGGATTCCCCTCATATAGGCACATGCATGAGGAGCTAGCTGAGCTCCAGCTAGAGAGGTGGATACAGGGTCACCACGTTGGGGAGGATGAGATGATCCTGGTAGATAGGGTCCGATGGCAATTTGGGCTTGTATACAGATATTCCTCCACCCTTCCCACAATATCAGAGAGATGACATGGAGAGGCCTCTCCCTCTACCATAGCCTACAAGTGCCTACAGAGAGAGGAGGAGCAGCCAGTGGATCAGTAGATTGATGATGTCGGATGCACAAATAGGTATAGGCAGTGGTGGGTGGCTCAGTTATGAGCCATACCACCTAGACCAGGGCAAGCCAGATTTAGCTACCATGACAGTGCAGAGAGATGCCCTATAGGGGTAGGTAGTGATGTTGATCATGTAGATAGGTATACTGCAGACACAACTGGAGGGGTCAGAGGTAGAGGTAGTAGCAGAGCTAGAGTACAGTGGTGGCTGTCTGCAGAGCCTGATGGCAGAGGGAGAGAGATGGAGGAGATGGAGGATGGATGGAGACAAGAGATGGTCAAGTGGCAGCCCTTACAGCTCAGTGGCAGGTTTATAGGCCATTTGGCCATGCCATACCTGCACACAGATTGGGGCCTTACAGGCCCAAATATAGGCACAGGGATAGGGGCACCACCACAGTGCAGGGAGGGGGCACCACCACAGTTCAGGACAGTCCTGGTCACAGAGGCACAGGGAAGGATATAGGGGCCGAGACCTATGGGACCACCACAAACCATGCCTATATCTAAGCTATGGGATGCCCTAGGTGAGGTGTGATACTATCAGGACCAGCTCATGGCAGCCGAGATAGACTTCCTCTCTTATGGAGAGTACAGGGCACAACAGGCAGTGAGAGGATGAGATCCCGCACACATAGTGTGGAGAGCACAGAGGGAGGGCATGAGCCCGAGGCCCACGATCATGAGAGTGAGAGGCCACATATGGGCAGCACAGATCGGGTGAGCCCCGGTGCACGAGTGATAAGAGTGAGGTGATGTGCTAGAAGGGACACAGGAGGCCGAGGGTGCAGGGACACAGAGATGGAGGACATCGGTGAGATGTCTGATATGTGGCCACCCGATTTTTGATGTATATTAGTGATTATTTTTTTATATATATGTTGGCCTGCATGCCGAAGATAGTTTTGTATTTTTATGATCACATACCGGCCTGTGTGCCAAAGATAGTGAGGATGTATACGAGTGATTTTGTTGTATATTGTGAGCATATACCGGCCTGTGTGCCAAAGATTTTTTGTATTGATTCATTCATTCTTTTTGTATATATGAGACCGGCTATGCGTGCTGATGACATTTTGTATTGTATATCGGCTGTGTGCTGACATTTTTGAGATGATGGCCATGATGAGATAGGCATGTATTTTGAGATACACATTTATTGATTTATATGATGAGATTCATGGTATTTTGTGATGTGTTAATATGTTTATGAGATATTGGTTTTATGCTTTTGTGTTAGATGAGATATGGATTTGTTACTTTGATATGGATGGAAATTAGGTGAGTTAGGCATGATGGAGTAGGTTAGTTTAGGTGAGTTAGTTTAGGCATGGATGAGTTAGGTTATAGGCATGGATTGAGTTAGGTTATAGGCATGGATGGAGTCAGGTTATAGGCATGAAAGGTTATAGGCATGGATGAGTTAGGTTTTATAGGCATGGTTGAGTCAAAGTTATAGGCATGGTTGAGTTGAGTTAGGTAGTTTGTTTAGTTTAGGTTTATGATTCATTATGGTTGGTAATGAATGATACTATGGGTCATATGTGAAATGTTGTATAATCTATGCATAGTGATGATAGAGAGATGGTAGGTGTAATAAATGTATAAAATGGGAAGCAACTTGTTATGTATGTGGCTTAATTTCCAATTTTGTTAGAAAAGGGGAACTAAGTGAAATGTGGGGTAAATGGTGAGTTAGGCATGGTTGATGAATTGTTTAGGGTAGAGAATGGCCGAGCTAACCTCCAAGGGCCCCATGCCCTCGGAGTGCTGCCTACATAGTCCCGGTGAAAAGGGACCTCAAGGCCGATGTAGTTCTCCCATGAGCTAGGGAAGAATATGAGAATGAGTTGGTAGGTTTTTGGGCATGTTGTGGGTTTAGGTTTAATAGGTGTGGGTAGATTATAGGTAAAATGATGTAGGTGAAGGTGATTATGGTGAAAGGAGGAGGCTACCCCAAAGGTAAGCGTCGAGGACCAAGTCTGTATAAGGTAATCAAAATGTAAACAAAGATGGTTAAAAGATAAGAGGGGGCAATAAAGCCACCTGATTGGGTAGGATCATACCGAGTAGATCATACCTTGAGGGGGTGATGAACACAAGACCCGAAAGGCATTGCATGATTAACTGTTCTATGGTGAAAGTAGTCACAAGATCACCAAATGTCAAAAGTCCAAGATGTCCCTTGAGGTGATTTAGGAAATGAGAGTGGAAATGGTAAGGTGGGTGAAAGGTAGTTAATTTATATGTTTTGAGTGACAGGTCTTTTGGGCAAGAGGTCCGAGGTCACAATGGGCAAGTCCATGACTAAAAAGTGTTTTTGTTTTGATAGACTGATCGATGGGAAGTCTATATGGGATAAATAATATGGTACTCCTTGAGGTCTTCGTGAAGTTGATCGATGCGGGAAGCTTGGTTTCTCTTTTTTTTTTTTGAAAGCTTCACATAGCTGTCCTTCGAGGGAGTAGTCTATTTATAGTAGCAATTTGGTCGAGAGGAAGATGTCCTTTTGAGGGAGTCATATTTTTTTTATTAGAAGTTTGACTCAAGGAGTTTGGTCCCATTGGAGGTCTTTGAAATCATGGACAAGACCAAGGTGAAGGATAGGACTCTTGTTCAAAAGGCAAGGTGGAATGACCATGGGATCTCATCTAAAGATAGATGAAAAGTATCCATGAGAATCATGCTATGTGCAGTGCCATGGTACACATATTCAAGAGAAGATAACAAATGATGGGTACTCACATGATTCTTGTTTAATCATTAGGGAGGTGTATGGAGTGGATAGTGCTCAAGGGATGAGCTTGTAAAGAGACAAAGGGTGAGGTAGGACAATGAGTCAACAATAGAATGGTCAAAGATGCAATGCGTTAAGGGGCTCAGGTTTGGGTTTACCCTCAAGTGAGGACAAATGATAGGCACCCGATCCATAGGTATGAGTTACGATGTATGGTCCAAGCCAATTAGGAGTGAATTTTCCCGTTTACTTTTTTTCTACTTTGGTTACGTGTTGATTTTCTTTCAAGACAAGGTCACCGACTTGGAAGGTTCATTCATGAACACATTTTTCATAAGCACGTTTGATACGTTGTTGGTAAACTTGAAGGTGATCAGAGCGTTAAGATGATGTTCATCTAATAACTCTAGTTGTGCTAAGCGGTCCTGATGAAAGTCATCATCAAGTAAGCATGTCATGGAGAGAAATGTGGAGTGAGGGGATCTAGACTTTGAGAGGTAGAACAACCTCTGTACCATAGACCAGCAAAAAGGGTGTGGCCATAGTGGAAGTGTGAATACTAGTGCGGTATGCCCATAGGGAAAAAGGAATGTGCGTATGCCAATCCTTCCCAAGTATCATCAACCACTTTCATGAGAATTTTGTTGAGGGTTTTGTTAGTGGATTGGCTTGGCCATTGGTTTGTGGGTAATAAGGTGATGAGAAACTAAGTTGAAATCGAAGGCATCACAAATTTTTTTGCAATGTTTTGTTTTTGAATTGTTTTCCATTGTCAGTGATGAGGCGATGAGGAACACCAAAGTGACAAATGATGTGATGGTTAATGAACTCACATATTTTCTCAGCTTTCGTGGAGATGAGTGGTATGGCTTCCACCCATTTTGTGTAGTATTCAGTAGTAGTTATGATCCATTGATGGCATTGGGAAGAATGAGGATTGATTTCTCCGACAAGATCCAAACCCCATTGAGAGAAGGGCCAAAGGTCATGAGTGACCTGTAAGGCATGACTGGGTGTATGATGAAGGTTGGAATGTTGTTGACATTTCACACAATGTTTGACATAGTCACAACAATCATGGTTAAGGGTCGGCCAGTAATAGCCTAGGTGAAGAATACGCTTAGCAACAACAAGGCCACTAAAGTGACCTCCACATATGCCATCATGAACCTCCTTAATGGTATAAGGAATTTCAGAACTTGTGAGGCATCGTAAGAGAATACCATCAAAGCCATGCTTATAGAGGAGTCCCCCCAGGATAATGAAATGGGAGACCTTTTTAAGGAAGGCGCGTTGTCCATTATAGGTGAGATCAGGAGGTAAGATGGAGAGGGAAAGGTAGTCGGAGTATTGTTTATACCAAAGGTCACTGGGTAGGGGTGTCATTTCCGATTGAGTAAACATCATGAGGTAAATAAGAAGGTGAATGGAGGTTATATGGTGACAAATATTTTGGAATCGGTAGGGGAAGTGGGTATTTGGGAAGCTAAGCAGGCCATGGTATCTGTAAATTTGTTGGTTGAACATGGGATGGTTTGAAGGGTGTAATGATCAAAGGTGGTCAAAAGTATGTCTACATGATGTTTATACTTTTGAAGTATCTTGTTACGACATTGGTACATACCATTGACTTGGTTTATGACCAATTGTGAATCACCAAAGATGTGGATTGATTTGACATCTAGGGCATATGGCCTGGAGACCTAGTATGAGTGCTTCGTACTCAGAAATATTGTTGGTGCATTCAAAGTCTAGTTTGAAAGACAAAGGCATGGGTTCTCCATCTAGAGGAATGAGGATAACACCAGCCCCACCCCCACGCTGACACTTGGAACCATCAAAGAACAGTGTCATTTGGTAAGGGGTTCATCCAGGGAAAGAGTAGCAATTGACTCATCGGGAAAGTCAAAATTAGAGGGTTGGTCCCAGAAATAGGTGCGTCAGCTAGTTGGTCGGTGATATCCTGGCCCTTAATGGACTTTTGGTGAATGAATTTGAGGTCAAGATCAGCTAAAAGCATAAGCCATCATGCACATGCTGATTTTGATAAGGTTTGGCGTACATGAAGTGTAAAGGATCGGTGTTGGTCATGACATAGGTTTTGTGGTTGAGTAGGTAATGGCGGAGTTTGGTGGCAATGAAAACTAAGGCTAAGAAAAGATTTTCTAGATGGTTGTATCGGGTTTCATAGTCCAAAAGAGTATGGCTTATGTAATAAACCACCTGCTCCCTATGTTGTTCATCGCGATGAGTGAGCATGGCTCCCAAGGAATGATCGGTAGCTGATATGTATAGGTAAAAAGGTTGATCGTCTTTAGGTGGAATGAGTATGGGTGGTTGGAGAAGGTATTGTTTTAGGGCCTCAAAAAGCTTTTGTGATAGTCATCATCCCATTTAAAGGAGACATCCTTCCTAAGTAGATGATGAAATGGTTGACACCGATCGATAATTGTGAAATGAAATGGTGAATGGACTGCAATTTACCTTGTAGGCTATGAGAGTTGTTTAAGGTTAGTGGGTGGAGGCATTTCTAGAATGGCCTTGACTTTAGTAGGGTCAACTTCTATACCATGGAGGGAAACAATAAATCCCAGGAGTTTTCCTGAGAGAACCATGAAGATGCACTTTTTAGGTTGAAGGTGGATGTAATATTTAATGAGGTGGTCAAAGATGGTTTTGAGGATGGCGAGGTGCTCGGCATGACATTTAGATTTGGCCAAGAGATCATCCACGTAATCTTCCAATATGTGATGCATGATATCATGGAAGATGTAAGTCATAACACGCTGATATGTAGCACCAACATTTTTAAGGCCAAAAGGCATGACTCGATAGAAAAAGGTTCCCCAAGGGGTAATGAATGCGGTCTTGTGTTGATCTTCCGGGCAAGAAAAATTTGGTTATAACCCGAGAAGCCATCCATGAGTGAGAGCATCTCGTGACCAGTGGTGAGGTCAACCAATTGATCAATACCGGGCAAGGGAAAGTCATCTTTTGGGCAAGGCTAGGTTGAGGTCACGGAAGTCCATGCAAATGTGGAGTCCCCCTGTTGCTTTAGTAACAGGACAATGTTAGAAATCCAATGAGGATAATCAATGGGTAAGATGAAGGAAATGGAAAGAAGGTGTTGAAGTTCTTCTTTGATGAGAAGAGAAATGCGAGGGTGCATTTTCCTCAGCTTTTGTTTGATAGGTTTGGCATCGGGAATGGTTATGATATTGTGGACCACTATGGTGGGGTCAATACGGGCATGTCTACGTAAGACCAAGCAAAAGCATGGTTATGATCTCGAGAGAAAAGAAGTGATGGCTTCTGTTCAACAACATCTAAAGATTGTCCGATCTTTAGGATGTGTGGGTCATCCTGAGTATGAATGTTGATCTCGATAGTCGATTCATTCAACATGGTTTGTGTCTCAGAGGGTAATGACCGATGAATATATGAGTCTTCTGCACCAAGGTAGGTGAGTATGGATTCATCATCCTGACATTGAATGACGTTAATGGTAGGTGTGTCATCATCGATCATCTCAGGATACAGAATGGGAGAGTGGAAGGGGCCTCGCCTTCACGTTGATAAGTCAAAGGCCCCAAGGAAATGGTGTTTATGAAAAAAAAAGTTAGGAGGGATAGATTCAGATCCATCGACTCCATTCGTCGAGTGAGGGTGGTGATGAAGGTGGAGAAGGGCTAGGGTCTTCAATGAGTTCAATGCGGGCCTATTTGGTAGGAGGTTCGGGGAAGCCGATACCACTATGGTCATTATGTTTGTGGGTGGTACATGGAATAATGGTATGGTGGCCTTGCTCAGTAAAATCCAAAACCAAAACCCTTCCACACACAGTGGTGTAGGAAGGTGTGGGTGAAATGGTGATTGGTAAGTGATTGGAAGTCAAGTGGAAAATGGGCGGGGTTGTGATGGTGGTTCAGGTGTGTAAGTGGTAGTATCAAGTCCCCCATAGGTGAGACTAGTACGAAGATGAGGAGGACCATAAAGGAGGTGTTCTCCTATATGGTGATCATAGTGAGGGTGTTGGTGAAGGCTTCCATACTTGTGTGGAGTAAGGAATGTGTTGACACTATATAGGTGGTACTCCCCCAGAGTGAGGCGTTGAAAAACACCTTCCAAGGGATCAGTGGTTGGTATGTAGGTAGCTGGTATGGATGATGTGTCGGAGGTTGATGCGGAGGTGGAGTTAATGGATTGGGAAGCTAATGGGTCAGCCATGGAGGTTATAGCAGTGGTAGGAATAGAGGAGGTATGTGTGGTGAAAGTAAGTGGCTGTACTAGTAGGTGGAGGTGTAGGTGAAGTGGTATTGGTTGCAGAGGTAGATGGCTTGATAGGTATGAGCACATCATTGGGTCGGTAAAGCATGTTGCATGTTTTGAAAGGTGATGGGTCAGCTGGAATGGTATAAGTGTGTCCTTCATGTTCAAATTTCACACAATGATGCAAAGTGGAAGGAACACAACCCATGACATGGATCCAAGGTCTACCAAGCAACAAGTTATATTGGAATTCCCCTCCAAAACATAAAACAATTTTGGAATAGTGTGGGGCCCACGTGAACGTGAAGGATGACAAGTGCCTAGTGTGGAGGTGATAGCATCATTGAATGAATGCAACATGACCGGATGTTTATGCATGTAATTTTAGGTATATGCATTTGAGAAAATGCATGGGATGAAATGATGTTAATGCTAGCACCTCCATCAATCATCACATGGCGTACCCATATGTCATCAATGTGGATAGAGATGAAGAGGGCTGGGTCCTGGGTCATCATTTTGGTATGGCACGATCTCTCCTCTGAGAAGCTAAGGGAGGCCACTTGGTGAACAAGGTGAGGTGAGGATGAAGGTGGTAATTTGGTGAGAGAGGCTACATGATGGGGTGTGATAATGGAGGCTATGGGTGTAGGGTCATTGGGTAAAACCTCAATAGATTGAAGAACCTCCATGAGGGCTTGACGATGGGATTTCGAGGTTTGGATGAGGTCGTATAAGGACATTTTGAGGGGAGATTGGTGTAGTTGTTTGAGCATGGTGTGATGTGTGATGCCATTAGAAATGGGGTATGTGGGGCCGTGGATAGTTATTTTAGGTATGGGTGTAGATGGTATGTTGGGTATAGGATTGGTTGGTGGGTCAGTTGCCTTTTTTTCCCTTCTATGCATGTGTAGTGACATGTATCATGTTGATTTGAGGGAAGTTGGCAAATGGAGAAGGTGTAGGGTGAGTGGTATAATGACATGAAGGGAAAAAACCTACTGGAGGAGAAAACCCTGTGAGGTCAGTTGGGTGCAATGACATTTGGGTGGTGGCATGGCAAGTTCTCTGATGTGAACCATGTTAATTTCAAATTTGAGGTGGCTCTAGGAGCTGTGAGGGTGGAGGTTGTGGTTGTTGAGTGGGCAAGTGTGGGAATGGGTGTTGGTGAAGCAGGATCCTCATCGAGAAGGTCATCATCATCAAAGTTGGTTTCTAGTGGACACAATTGGATAAGGATGGTTTTCAAGGCCTTGCAGTTCTCCACATCATGCCCTGGCACATGATGGTATGCACAAATTTTAGTATCATCAAACCCTTTTGGCTTGGGTTTGAGGGGGTCGTAAGGTCGGAGTGGTGGTAATGTGATAACAGAAGTCTCGAGGAGGTTGGTTAAAATTTTGGCATAGGACCCTGCTAGTGGATCACAATGGGAAGTGAATGTGGGTTTGGGTGTAGGTGTGGTTGGTTATTTGGGGAATTGTTTTTGGAAGAGTAGGAATGGGTCGAGCTATGGGTTTAGGTGCCTGTGTGGTTTGAGGTATCGGTCGGGTTTGTTTGGGTAGGGGTACATAGTAGATGGATGGGTAGGAGGGTGTGGGGTTGTTTTGACTACCTTATTGTGGGGTAGTGGGGTTTTTTTTTGGGTCGCACCTTCTTGGGTAAAGGTGATGTGGGTGTACGAGGTCTAGAAGGAAAAGTAGATGGAGGAAGAGGGTGAGTTACCCATGGGGATAACATGGGGTGCTATGAAGGTAGATGACATGGGTCGTACTTGGGGTGTGAGGGACAATGACTGAAGTGTAGTGGGTAGTGAAGCAATAGCTGAAGGTATTGGAGGTATTGGTGGTAAAGAGACTACAGTGTGGGTATGAGTCATGTTGTGTGCCTAGGTAGGTTAGAGGTTTGTGAGGAAGGAATGGGTTGTTGTGTTATTGGTTTATGGATGGGTGAAGGGTGCTTGACCATGTTGGGCAGTTGAGGTCTTAAGGTAGATGGGACAAGTGTGGGTGTGATTGGTGTGGTGGGGTATGAGGTCGATGAGTTTGTTTCTTTGGTTTGGGTGTCAGAGTAGGTGTGGTATTGATGTTGGAGGATGTAGCTAAATCTAGTTTAATAGGTGGATGAGTAAGGCTGGTGGTCGGGGTGACCCCTAAAGTGGTAATAGGTTTAGTGGAGGTAAATGTTGTGGGTATGGGTTTGGGTTTAGGTATAGGTCGGGTTATGGGTAAGGGTGTGGTGTGAGTGCTAATGGGTATCATGGAAGGGGTTGTGACAATAGTGGTTGTATTTGGTTTGATGGGTGGAAATGTGTTTGGGTAGATAGTGGAGGTGTCATCGAGGGATCTCTACATCTGTGTTGAGACAGGGAGTAAGAGGTGCCCCCATAATAAAGCCCTATCCACATAATCTAAGTGATCGGCCAAACATGAGAATGACATGTCTGTGGGTGGAGTTGGTGAGGACCTAATGGGAATTCCCGTAAAATGCATCTTAGAGATGGGGAATTGGCCAGCTTCAGCTTCTGTGGGTAAGAGAGCTGAAAGTAGGTCTGTTGGATTTTGGGTAGCCAATGGAGAATGCTCACCAAGAGGAAAAGGTATCTCCACTGGGTCTATGATGGGTGGAAGAGATGATGGGAGTTCCTCTATAAGTGGAGGAATGGATAGGTGCTCCTCTATAGGTGGAGGAGGTGATGGGTGCTCCTCTGTGGGTGGAGGAGGTAATGGGTGCTCCTCTATGGGTGGAGGAGGTAATGGGTGCTCCTCTATGGGTGGAGGAGGTATGGTAGGTAAAGGTTCTCTAAGTGGAGAAGCTAGGGGTGAGATGGTCTCAATGTTAGTAGAAGACCCTCCGTAGGTGATGAAGGAGATGAAAGGTGTTCCTCTATTGGTGAAGGAATGGTGGAGGTTGGTTCCAATGTGGAAGGAGGATTTTGGGCTAGGATTTCCTCTATGGAAGGGATGTGAGGTAATTGAGAGGTGACAGGTACCTCGTTAAAGATGTGTGAACCTCACGGGTATGGGTATCGTGAGTGGATGTCTCACGGTTTGATTGGATGAAGGGGCATGATTGGGAAATGGTTTTTTGAAGATTTGTAGATTTTGGTTGGGGGTGGCATTGGGATTATCCATAGTTAACTCACCTTTCTCGAGCATTTCTTGGACAATATTCTTGAAAGTGATGTAGTTTCCATCACTATGACCCTTCACTCTGATGATAGTTACAGAAATCATGCTCTTTATACCATGCGGGCATGGGGCAAGCAAGGTCAAAACCAGTGTGTGGTTTTATGGGTGGAAGGGTGATGGCTCCAGCTTTGATAAGATTTTCTAAGATAGAAGAGTAAGGTTCCCAATTGGGGTATATTTTCGCTTGCTTGTTCTGAATCAAAAAGCCTAGACAGTGATAGATTAGATGAGGGTGTAGCCTATTGATTGGATGGATGAGTTGGTGGCCTTGAGTACCACTGCGTTAGCGGTACCCTTAGCCTTTGAATAATTGGTTGGTGGTTTGGAAGAAGAAGAGGTTTCATTGACTTGAATGCCGAATTCTTATTTCAGTAATTGGATTTTCTTCTCTTCGATGGCCCGAATCTCTAACTTTCATGCCATAGTGAATGCCTCATCGAATGTTTGGAAAGTTTGGACTGCAAGGTCTGGGGAGATATGTCTGGTGCAAGCTCATGTGAAGAGCTCGATGAGTTAGTTTGTGGTAGTTGGAAGGTAAGTTGATTGATCATGCGCCAGTGAGTGACAAAATCTATGATAGATTCATCCTCATTGACGTGTGGAATATAGATCGGTCATGGTAACCTTCTTGGTGATATTGATAGAGAAATGATCCAAGAAAGCTTGGGCTACCTGATTGAATGAAAATATAGAGTGTTTAGGTAACCCACTATACCAATCTAATGTAGGTCCAAGTGAGGGACATGGGAAAGGTTCTCAAAAGTAAGGCATCATCATGAGTGATCAGATAACACCCATGTTTGAATGAGCACAAATGTTGTTGTGGGTCTTCCTTACTATTGAAGTGGTTGAATTTAGGCATTTCCCAATGCACAGGGTATGAATGGATAGGAATGGATGGGTGAATAGGCTCATTGCAAATCTCATCATAGGTGAGAGTGTTGGGAGCCGAAACCGATGCCTCCAATGTTCTGCATCTTGTCCAACATCAATTTAATTAGGTCATTGGTGGGTTGTGATGATTGGATGCCTCCTATAGTGAGGAGGTTGGTTTTGGGCATATAATGGGGGTGGCATTCTAGTGTATGGGGCTGCCATGTAAGGTGGTGGAGAAGAAGGCAATGAAATAGGGGTATGTACCGGAATGAATAATAGATGAAACAAGTGGTTGTTGGTAGTATGTATATGGGGGTGGAAGGGTCGTGGTAACCCTAGTGGCAATAGGGGCTAATGATTGTGGAATGGAAAGAACCATGTTCTGAAATGGGGTAGGAGTCACCGACACTGGAGGTGGGAATGTAGCTATAGGTATGTGTGAGACATTAGGGGTGGATGAGGTTGTGTTTGGGGTAGTCATCGAGGGTATGGTGGATGTAATGGGTGCCACAGAGATAATGTGACATGTGCAGCAGTCATGGTGGGTATAGAACCTAACTGTGAAATGACTGGGGGTAAGGTGGATGCAGGAAGCATGGAGCCTAGATGGGGCTGATGTGGAAGTGGGTGTGAGAGTCGGGGGATAGATATGGGCATGCCATATATCAACTGACCCGAGGCATCTCGAGTGGATGAGTGGGAGAGGTAAAACTGCAAGGTGGCAGGGTTCTGGTCAAGGAGTGTGTGAAACTCTCATCTCGTAGATGATAGTAGTAGGCTGGATGGGATCCATGGCTGGTGATAAAATAGAAGGTGGTGAAGGACTAGGTGGGAGTGGTTGGCAACTGGCGTGGAACACGAGGGTGCTTTCTTGTCTTCGGGTCAGCACCATGTGAACCAATATTGATCAGGTAGGGCTGCTTCTCTGTAAATGATACAGAAGAACAAAAGAACAGGTGAATCTGGTGATAAAAATGGATGAAGTAACAAATGGTGGGTGGAATGTGAAACAAAGGCTAACCGATGCCAGTTAGGGAAAAACATCGGTCAGGGGTAACCATTTCCGGTCACTATAGAAAATGGACAGTGAGTAAACAATGAGGTAGAAGGCAAAATATGACAAGTATGCCAAATCTGGGGATGTGTAAAATGTCAATGGGAAAAATGATGTGATGACAGAGACTGTGGAAAGTGGAAGAAAGTGAAGTGAAAATGTCCTTTTGAGTAGGTTAGCAAAAGGACCTGGAACCGACATCGGTTGGGTATAACCGATGGTGGTCAGAGGTAACCGATGATGGTTACTGTGAAATTGAAACAGTGATGAAAGAAAGTGGTTGTGAATTAAAATCTGATGTAGAATCAGACCTAGAATTCTGGAAATGATGATGATATGGCCCAGGCACACTCAGGTGAAGCCGGAATACACCAGCTATGATGAGGAGCATGCAAGGATGAAAAAAAAAGTGATGAACGTGATCTTTCACCTCAAAACACAAGCCAAGTAGAAACACTAAGAAAATGTGATCCTAGGAGTGCCCTTTCTATTATGTTTGTTTAGCTTATGCTATTTAGGGACTGACACATGAATTGTGAAATAGAGTTTTTGGTGAGGATGGCTTCCTACAAAGAAGGAGATCTAAAAGGTGAGGTTTTGTATGTTATGGTGGGGGTGGGCTTTGCTCTGAAGTATGACTCGACAGAGTAGTGAGCTGGGTGCCCACTGTGCCGTGATCGTGTGATCACCTACAACTTCTTCCAGGTAGGATGTTGTTTAAGAATGTATGTATTTTGAATTTTTGTGTGGTTTGGTAAGACTCAGAGAAAGAGAAAAGGATAGAAGTGCTTTTCTATGATTCATTTGTCAACCATCAGCTGGTCATGACTTCCAATGATATAGGTTGCCCTCAATTAATGTGAGCTAATGCAATAAATCAGAATGGAATGCAATTGTTTTTAAACCCAAATCGAAAATGTGAAATTGGATGACACAATAAGATGAAGAGGAAGAGGGATGCTCTTTCACTACAATGCAGAAAACATGAAGAAATGATTCTTTTTAATTACACCAAAAGAAAAGTTTCCTTTAGAGAAAATAGAAAGGAGATGTGGATTACCAGGGAAGAAAATTAGTGTGTACACTTTTTTAGAAGGGAAAAAACACACAATTTTTTTCCTAGGAATGAATGAAATGCAAGGAACCCCGGATGGGTCCCACCGGGCATGCCAAAATGTTTCACCTTTTCTTAGATTGTTTCTTTGAAGTGTTGATGAAACAGATAGGGTAATGGGCGTAGGAGGAATACCTGTTCAAATGTGGTTGATGGGTTGTTGTGCATGCGCATATGACTTCGAATCCACAACTGATCGTGAGAGCTTCCTTTTGGCTAGGAGGAACTACCTGTAATGAAAACAAGACCACCAGAAGAAATTAAACAATATGGGCAGTGAACTGCCTAGCGTAAGCTAGATCCGGGAAGTATGATACTTCCTAGATGGTTGTCAGTCCACTATTTTAAACAAATTAATGTTGTAAACAAAGTAAATCCTATTGTTATTTTAAAATGATTTAGGTATCTCACTTAAAAACACAATAAGAAAATAGATCTAATCTAACAAGCTAAGCTAGAATAGAATCCAAAGGTCAAATGATTGGTTCTGGGTCTCTGCAGGTCTGATAAAGGTCTCGGGTAGGTCACAGGTGAATGAGGGTGAGGTAAAATTAGGTGGGTAGGTCTCTGTTTAAGGCTATGTGTGGGAAAACACAGAGACCGGTGTCGGTCAGGGGTGACCGATGATGGTTAGGTATAACCGGTGCCAGTTACTGTGAGATCTGGAAATGTCACAGAACAGGGTTTTGGTCTCCTTTGTGATTGCACAAAGGATTTTGGTTGGTGGGATGAGGTATTGGGTGACTGGAGTAGGATTTTTGTGAGGTTTTAATGGGTCTATGGAGGTGAAAATGTTGGAGAAGGTCAATAGGGAGCAAGATAAACAATGGGTGATAAAATAATGATGAAATGAAATAAACCAGAGAAGTATGATGTTATACTTACTTGGATTTCATTCCTGAAGGTCTGTGTGTGAAGGATGGAGGTGCTGATGATGGGTTTGAAGGCTGCAAGTGATCACCAACTGAAGAAAAGCTTTTACATGGGCTGCATGCACACTCCTCTTTGCTTGGATAGATCAGATCGTGGCTGGGATGGTTGTGCAGGAGAAGATGCTCAATCTCCTTCCTTGGATGTGAGTTTTCACTGGAATTGGCTCTCTGAAGATGTGTTATCTCTCTGAGATGTGTTCTTCTCATCAAATTTCTTTCTTCCAACTTCCAAGTTCCAACCTTGAGAATAAGGTTGTTTTGGGTTAAAAGGGGTAACCGATGGTGGTCCGTCTTAACCGGCGATGGTTAGGGGTAACCGACGTTGGTCAAGGTGGGATTTCCTAGGTTTACTAAACTAGGAGATCCTCCTGATTTCTTGGATCTTGTGTTGTTATCCCATGGATTAGACTCGGAGCCTCTTGTGAGCATGTGGGAATGTGGTTAGAGGGAATGTAGGCATTGATTTTTAGGGTTTGGGTAAGTCTTAGTTAGTTATGGGAACTTGCTAAGAATAGGTCTTAGGTTGAGTTAGCTTGGTGAGGTGTCTAAGTGAACTATATGTGTAGATATTATTTAAATAAGATATTTAAATAATAAATATAGTGAGGATAAAGCATTAATTTAATTTAATTAATTAAATTAATATTAGGGGTGAAGGGGTCATGGCTCAATGTAAAATGAAGATGACAATATTCTTGAGATTGAAGAAGTTAAGGATAACGCTCATATAGGTTTTCTTGAGTACTCTTTAGAAGATGATGATGAAGAGACACCGAGCTTCTCGTGTGTCATATTTACCTCGCTCCTAGTCTCAAAATGGAGCTTATTCCTTGGAAAAAATTTCAAAGAAGAAGAAAAGGGAGGATCCTCGGTGGTATTTCCATAGAAAAATATAATCAATAGAGGATCCCCACTCCGCCATCAATGGAATTAGGAAAGGAGAAACCATACCCAATATTAGGAAAGAAGAAAGTTCCCGTGACAAGTAATTCCTTTGGAGTTCACCCAAGGATAAACTTGTAAAATCACCTAATTCTCAACCAAAGTCAAGAAATTCTTCCCAACCCACTACGCCATCCACTAAAATTTCACAAGCCTCAAAAGTAACACTACCTCCACAACATAAAACTTCAACTATCCCTGGACATCAATTTCATCTATCTCAACTCAACTCAATATCATCAACTATGAGAATAAAACAAAAGCTCATATTTTTAGGAAAACACACTCAGAGAAATTTGAGAGGCTCACCAATTTTATCAAGGGTGATAGCTAAAAGCCCAACATTGCAAGTACCAATTTTAAGGGCCTATTTCCAACACCACCCATGCCTTCCATATAAAACATGCTTACAATGAGTGAATATAAAACCAATAAGGTTGAATTCTTCCATCTATCCATTTTGATAAAAGGCCACCTAATTAAATATTTGCATCATAGACTCAGAGCCTTAGATAATGTAATGACCATTAAATTTATTGATGCCTTGGGACATACTTTAACACGAGAAAGTGTATCTTTCTACTCTAAGGAGTCTAAGGAAGTTCCACCGGTGGGAAGCATTAAATATGCTCAAGTGGCCCTGACAGACTTCCAAAACAAGAAAGTGTTGGTCACTATCTTAGTGGTAGACATTCCATCATCTTTTGGTATGTTGTTGAGTAGAATCTTATGTAGAGAGATGGAAGGTAAAATACAAATGGATTGGTCCTCTACGACCATTCCATTGAAGTTTGAAATAAAGAAGTTACTTCTCGTGTGGAAAATGAAGTACATAGTTCAAAATTTGGAGGATCAAAAGGCCAAGACATTAGGATGGGTAACTACTTCCTCACATCCGAAAGAGATGAGAATTTTCCTCTCCTCATAGAATATGAATAAGATCAATTGTGGACCATGTAATTTTATGGAATCCATACCAATGTAGAGTGTGGAGTTGGAATTTTTTTGACCTCCCCCTCAAGTGAGTTCTTTCCATTTATGTAAAATTTACAATCCAATAACACCAACAACACTACAGTGTATAAATCCCTCCTCCTCGAATGGATGCAATCTGTGTCCATGGGTATCGAGAATTCTAAGTGCCTCGATAACGCTGAAGTGATTATCAAACAAGTAAAAAATCAATATTAGGTCAAAAACCCAAGACTCGGGCACTACAAGAATCAAGTTTGGGACTGCATTGAGTCTTTTGATGCTTCCTTCATTCAAGTTGTTCCTAGTAAGCAAAACAAAAAAATACAACTCATTTGCAGTATTTGATTCTTTGGTGAATCCACACCCATCCTTCAATAAGGAAAAAGTGACTATCGAAATGGTGTTCAAACCAAGTGTGCTAGAAAATAAAAATCATTGGAAATATTTCAATGATGAAAGGCATCTCCTCACTTTCTTGGAGTAAAGAGACAACTTCACTAGCCCCATCTATGAAGGAATTGACAATACACACCGGGAGTTAATAGCGGAGGAAGAAAAAGAAGGAATTCATGGAGTTGACTCATATGGGGTAATCAGGATTTAATGGAACAAGATTTCAAAGGGTATTTTGTCTCTAGAGGATTTTTTGACAAATATGACGGAGTTCATTAAGGAGAGAGAAAGATATTCATTTTACTATACTACTGATTTTGAAAAAGAGAATATTGGCACTACTGAGTAACTCCGGATGGTGAACATTGATAAGTTTTTATAACTGAAGAAAATAGAAGGTTTATCTCTTTGTTTAGGAATTATTTAGATGTCTTGTTAAATTCCTATGATATTCAAATCATTTCAACCCAAGGAAATGCACCACTCAATTCCACTGAAGCTTGAAGCCAAGCCTTTTAGGTAAAAGCGGCCATACAATCCAAAAATTATGGATACCATCAAGGAAGAAGTCTTGAAGATGTTGAATGCCAGGATTATCTTCCCTATCCACCACTCCACGTGGGTAACAAACATTATCCCAATGTGGAAGAAGATCAAAGAGATAAGAATTTTCATAGACTTTCGCAACTTGAATCAATGCTCTCTAAAAGATAACTTCCCATTGCTAATCATGGATCACATCCTACAAGAGATCACTGTAACACCCACATTTTTACCACATAAATCCCTACGAAACTTGATAACAACCAGGAAAAATTATGGAATAATTTTTTTTGAAAAGGTTATAATCCCCGAGCTAGATTTTAATCACATCCGGATTATGATTTTTTTTAAAAATTATTTTTAAACAATTACAAGACAACGGAAAACAATTGACGACTAATTAAGATTGTCCCAATTTTCAAAATTAATATTACGTTTATAATCATTTACTAACAAGACTCCAAAATTTTATTTAAATAATCTTCATTAGCTTTTTCAAAGCTAATCTCCACAAATCCCTTTTAGATTAATTTATTTAAGGACCCCTAATTAAATTTAAAATTTACTTAGGCAAGACCCAAAATCCTATAGCTCAAAGTCATGCATTTTAATATTTAGTTAATTTCTTAAAAGGTCAAGTGTGCACCACTTGTGCTAACCCCTTGGGCCCCATTTAACATTACACAAACATATTTTATTTAAAACATTCCCACCTAAAACCCCATCACTTAAGTGATGTAGGGTTCATCCTATACCCTTTGATTTAATGTTTCTCAACCCTTAGATTTAGGTTGGGAAAAACAACCGTAGAAATCCTTATGAGATCTCATATATTCTTTTTTTAAAACCTAATCTCTCATTTCTCTTGTTTTTTTTTGTAGGTAAAGGAAGAGGGAAAGAGGATGAAGCCATGGAAGGAAGCTCAAACCCTTTGATGAATACTCACAAGAAGAGTGATAGTTTTAACATCCCTCTCCTAGGATTTGCTTGCCCTCAAATGCCATTTTTTAAGTTATTGTTAACATCTCATTTATAGGAAACAAATTACCCAAATCGGGTTGTGGGTATTTTACCAATATATCTGGTTTATTTTGAGATTTGGGTTATTAATCTACACATTGGAATCTAGTATAATTTTTATTATTAAAAGTGTCGATTTATATATGTATTTTATTTTATTCTACTTATAAAAAAAAATCTTTTATACACAAAAAAAAAAAACAAAATGGATTAATACATATATATATATATATATATATAATATATATATATATATATATATATATATATATACATATTAAGCAGTGTCGCTAACAAGATTATGCACGTGCCACACTATTATTATTTTACCAAGTCACAAGAAGTGAGGGTGGATTAAATTAATTCAAGGGTTCAAAATTAATGCGGAAGGGCATATGATTTAATGTTAGTGGGGGTTTAAAGTTATTTTTTTGGGGGAGGGGTGCTAACCCCACCCCTAACCCATATACAAGTATGTGGGTTAGGGGTGGGGTCGCGCCCCTCCCCACTAACCAATTTCTTATCAAACAATTAGTGTGCAAAGGATTGGCCATGGCCAAAAGGTTTAGAGACCCTTTTTAAAAATTTATTTATTACCATTAAAACCACTAAGCCGAGTATATAGGGTTTATAGCTAATTTTTTTTTATATATATATATATATATATATATATATATATATATATATATATATATATATATATAGTATTAATATAATTCTATTTTAGAATTTGGAAGTAATCAAAGTGTAACAATTATATAACATTAATTTATACATATACTTATTAGTTTAGTTTTCCCATTGTAATTAGGGGATTACAAAAAAAAGAGTGGAGGATTAGACATTGCAAATGTAGGATTTTATGAATAAGATTTAAACACACCCAAGCAATTATAATAGTGTCAATTGTGTATTTGTCAAACTTAATAATCTATCACACTCCTTTTCGTTATAAAACAATTTTAAAGGTAAAATCAATTGTGGTTCATCCATTTTCTTAATTCAAATCCTATTGCAACAAGGGGGAATTATACTATAAAATCAATTCCATATATTCCCTCTTATACATCATTTAAATGAGAGAATATTAAACATACCCAAATGAAGTTTAACTCCTCCAAACCGGATTCCCACTAGTGCTAAAATAAGCAACACTCCATTTTCATTCAACTTAAAATACATTCATACTTAGAGGATCTTTATTTGCATTTCTAAATGGTTACAAGGTTCCCATGTTGATAAAGGAATACAAGTCATAATAAGCCATTTCCAAGAATGAATGAGATTACATTCAATAAACTATTGATACAATTTACAAGTAGAAGAAACATAATAACACAAGATGTGACTTTACATGTCTTCATGTACTTCGTCCAATTAGTTCCACTATCTTCACCAAGCCATGCACACAACAAAATGGGGGATTAGGCAACATTCTCCACCCAACCAAGATATCTAATGAGAGAGAGAAGCTTTTCTTCCTCATTGACCCCCGAGCCCCAACAAGGAAGCAATGAGGGTTATTTAGACAACCATGGAAACTCAAAATGGCTTCCACATACACATTCAACCAAGAAAATCAATGTAATAACACAATACCAATATTACAAAAATCCCACAAATTTCAAAACACAAAGGTTTCATACTAAAGCCATAGAGGAGAAAGGAACATGGGGGTTCTTCTTATGCCTCCCAAGGGCTTGGGTGTCCACCTATGAGCCTCCAAAATTTCCATCACAATACACACAAAAATCTTATGCCTCCCTCCAAGAATATACACCACTCTTATGCCTCCCTCAAGAAATCAACCCACTCTTATGCCTCCCTCAAGATAATAACAAGATAAATACAAAACATATTTATCAACAAGGTGGACATCCCAACCCAAATCCCTCCTAAAATCCCAATAACATTTCTCTTATGCCTCCCTCAAGTTTGTATCCCCATTTCGATTTCTCCCACAACCTAAGGATCAAATCTATTTCCCACAATCATAAGCAATATAACAACATACACCACGAGATAAGCACAACCAAAATAACAAAGTAATTACAAGAGTGAAGATCTACCTTCTAAATGAAGAGGATCAAGCACAAACAAGTTCCAAGCCTTCCAAAATCCTAACCAAGCACCATCCATTCCAAGCTCAAACACCATTCTCAAGCAAGCTCTCCCAAAATTTCAAGCATTCCCAAAAATTAAAAAAATGAGTAAGTAACCCCCAAATCCTCACACAAAATGAAATAAATAGAAAAGAGGGAGAGAGGGGTGATGTGGCTCCATGTAGGATGCCACATCATCTCTCCCCCAACCCACATCACCAAGGTCAAATCCAAAACCCAAAGCATAATAAATTGGTGGTTGGGAAAAAGACCACCCTCTTACACACTCAACCCAACCCACACCCCTTAAGGACAAAATTAAATACCCATGTAAGAAAAGTGCACATAATTGCTCTTTTCCTCCATAAAAACACAAAATAGGACCTAAAATAAGTCCCTCACATCATAGGCCTAGTAGGTGGGTCACTTTAAGAGGTGTGGGACAAGCTTAACTTGTCCCACAAGTCACCAAAATGGCCTAGAAGGTCAAAATCCTAATTTCACATGAGAGATTGAGTAGACACTACTTCAAAAAAATTTAATTCATTCTCATCTAATACACATATTAAAGCTACCAACTCACCTTTATCTCCCCTTTTGTCACATCTTAATCAACACTAGTTAATTAATTTTAATTAAGTTAAGAGGGGTGTTAAACAATAATAATAAAGTGACCCCACATACTAATAAAAATACAAAACTCACAAATAAAATAAAACAACAAGACAAAATCACAAACTTACCCAAGGTCACTATTGAGGTCACCCCCCAATGGGGACCTCCAACAATACACAACATACGAATACACGAGTTGCCATGGTGACCTATTGCCAATACCCCACATTCCTTCATTGTTGGTCTCCTATCCCCGTAGTTTGTTGTGCTATAATTTCCTACAAAATCCAACAATACCTTTTTGGCCTCGTGGCCATATTAATGACATTGAAATAATAAAACACATGCATGTATACATAACAATTTACATCATTGAATATCATAATTAAACCAATGTTAGAATCAAGTAATTCACCAATTGTTTAATTTTCTAACATTTCGATTCTAACAATCCATCAATTTGCACTAAGATCACAACATCAACAATCATCTAGAAATATTTGTAATTCATGTCTAATACATGCATAGAGTAGTAACAATTAGAACATCGAATACTAATATAGAAATTAAGAATATAAATTTACCGTAATTGTTTTGATTGATTCTTTGAGCATTTTCTTGATTATTGACAAAACAAATAAGGGTAAATGGGCTAGGAGGAATACACCTGTAAAAGCTGGTTGAAGGTTGTTGTCCACATATGGCTTCTTGATCCATGAATGATCATGAGATCTTCCCTTTGGCTAGGAGTAACTACACTGAAATAGAAAACAAGACCACCAAATAGAAGTTAAACAGTATATGCAGTGGACTTCCTAGCATATGCTAGTTCCGAGAAGTGTGATACTCCCTAAAAGGCTGTCAATCCACTATTTAAAACAATTCAATGTTAACAATAAATAAAATCCTACTATAGTTAAAATGATTTAGGTATCTCATTCGACTATAATAAGCAAATTTTTTCACAATAGGCTAGGCTATGATTAAATCTGAAGGTCAAGGTCTCTGTCAAAGCACTGTACTGTCTTGGTTCCGTCAGTTTTGGGTTATTTTGGGTATTTGGTGGGGATTTTAGGCTCTATTCTTGGTTTGAGAGTAAAAACATAGAGACCGACATTGGTCTAGTATGACTGATGTTGGTTCTAGTGAAACCGATGATGGTTAAGGGTAACCGGCATCGGTATGGTTAGGGTAGAGGAAACTTGCTAAAATCTTAGCATGAGGACAGATATGAGGCTAAATGGAAATGGAGAGGGAAACGACAAGGTCTATGGAGATCTTGCATGTACTCGAGAGATCTTTAAAATTCAGGTATGGGTAGTCTAATGGTGTGGGTGAAGGAATGATCAAGTTTTCATGAAGGTGGAAGATGGGAGAATGGGAATGCAAGTAGAAACTAATAATGAGGTAACAGAGCCTACTAAAATGAAAGTAGATGAATGTTGGTTAAAAAAATACTTACTATTGTATGAGCTTGATGGCTGGATGGCAATGGTAGTTGATCAGATGGATGGAGTTTGGTGTGGTGATGATGCTTCCTAGGATGCTCCCATGAATGGAAATGGCTTTGTGATCACTTCTGATGCTGGTTGTGGATGCTCTGATGCATGTGTGAATATTGGTTTTTCTTGCATACAACTTTGGTTTCATCTCTTGCTCTCAGAAATGTGTTAACCTTGAAATAAGGTTATTTGGGGGAATAAATGGTAACCGATGATGGTTCGGGTTGGTGGAGGTGGTTTTGGGTGATGGCATCGGTTAGGGTGGGATTTCCTAGGTTTTACTAAACTCGGTATATCCACTTGATTTCTAAAATCCTATTCATTTTCCTCTGCAGATTAGAATGGAAGCTTCCTTTCTAACGGGTGGGAATGAGGTTAGAGGGAATGTAGACTTTGATTTTTAGGGTTTAGGTAGGTCTTAGTTAGTTATGGAAACATACTAAGAATAGGTTTGGGGTGAGGTGGCTAGGTGAGGTGTATAGGTGAGGTGGGGGTGTGATAATTATCTCAATTAGGATATTTAAATAATAAATATTATGAGATCATTAATTAATTTAATTTATTTAATTAAATTAATATTAGAGTGAGATGAAATGGGCCATGGTTAGGTGAGTGTATTCAAGGTGATTATTTGGCATGGGACTAAGGGAGTGTGACCCAATTTTGGTGTCTACATTTTGCCCATTTTTTTGCGTAGCTTGTATTTTGTTAAGTGATCTTGACAAAAATAGAGTGGTTTGATTAGAGGTGGGTGTGATGAAGAGGAGGGTGGACAATAGGGGTGAGGGGGTAAAGGTCTAATCAGTAATCTAGGTAATGGGTCATGGTAAAAGGTAGTAATGATCAAACGCACAAACACATATAAACTGACATGTCTTGGGTTGAAGAGCATGTAAACTCTACATTGTCTAAGGTCGATAGGTTTATCCAAACAAGGTTGAGGTGATTCCAGTATCCAAGGTATAGGATATGGTTAGGAAACACATTGCAGGTCAGGTGCAGGAACGTTTAGGTATGTTCTAGTACACCAAAGGTTAGGTTAGGATAAATGGTCATGGAAAAAGGTAAGGTAAGGTCATGAGATCAAACAACATGGGTAACAGTGTCGTAAGGTATAACAAGCGCATGAGGTCACATGTCACTAGTAATGTTCTAGGTCTAAGTAGCTAGGTCACAAAGCATGGGTAGGGTCGAGGTATGAGTAAAATAACAAGTCCCCAAATGAGGAAGAGGTTAGGTGGTAAATTATGAGGTTAGGAGGGTAAAGTGGAGTGTCCAAGTCAGGTGTGGGTGAGGGAAAAAAATGATTCAGGTCAACAAATGAGGGGTAGTGGGTAGGAAAAAGACTAAGTAGGATAACCTATAACGATTATAATGAACCGATGCCGATTGCTATGGATCGACCATGCTAGGCTAGGGCACAAGACCGATGTCGGTCAAGGTCAAACCATCCATGGTAGTGAGGGCACAAGACTGATGTCGGTCAAGGGAAAACCATCACCGGTCAAGTTGGGTAGGCTATAAAAATAAAAAGTGCCACATTTTAAAATCATTTTTCATTTACCAAATTGGAGAAAATGACAAGAGAGGATGAACAAGGTGGAAAGTGACAAAATGACACGAGAGAGTTAAGTTGGCAAGCCGCAGAGTGAGGGATTGTTGGTCGATAAGCATGGCTATGAGTGCGGTGATTGGATTGGGTGAGCGATTTGATTGGATTCGGACTAGCGGGTGATTGGTGATGATAGATACAGGAGAGGGATCGGGTGGACTCGCGCATCAGCCCAAGGTGTCACCACACGAGATGGTAGTGTGAAGAGGTAAGAACTTATTTTGATTGTGTTATTGTTTGTGAGTAGGTGGAGGGTAGGAATCAGGTAGGAGGGAAAACGGGGTTTTTTTTTGGGGGAAACTTGTAAAATTTAAATGTGGGGGATTAATGAGAAAAGGGGAACAAGGGAGGGTAGATTTAGGTAAATAAGGGGTGGGAATAGGTAATTGGGTAGGTATGGGAGGGGAAATGGGTAGAAAGGAGGAATGTGGGAGAAAAATGGGATGGTGTCGTAGGTTCGTCACCGTAAATGTGGATCGATGTCATCGCTTTAGCTTCTAGCAGCGTTCGTGGGTAAGGACCGGTATTTGTCGTGAATGCAATGACCGATGCCAATTGTTGTTGGGCCATGGTCGATCAATGCTTTGACTGATTCTGGTCAACAAAAGTTATAGAGACAAGCCCTTAAAGAGTTAAAATGGACAGGTTACAGATAGATAGGTAGGGGAGGGAGAGTTAGAGAGGGGGGGTAGAGTTATGGGTATGGGTAGGTGAGCTAATAAGGAAGATCAGTGAGAGGAGAAAAATGGAAATAGGGGAGGGTCTGAGGCATGGGTAGATAGGTAGATAGGTAGTGTTGATTTAGGGCATAGATATAGGTGAAAGGGTGATTTAGTTAGGGTAAGCAATGTAGTAGGGGGATAACAAGGTTGTATGCAGGTTTTGGTCAAGGTTTATTAATATGATTGGTTGTATGCGGAGATGAGGGGACTAGCTACGGATGAGGGACAAGGTACCTCCCTTGCTTGTGGAGATACGAGGAGATGACACATGAGGATTGGATGTAGATTGAGAAACAGGGATGGAAGCCTGTGTAATTTTATTAATCTCAATCAACTAAAAAATTACAGTGAATAGGCTGCAATATTTATAGATATTGCACAGCCAAATACATCCGGGAGAATGAGTTGCACAGGTGCAACCAAATGCCAGAATAAACAAGCTTCCAATAACATCCGGGAAGCAACAATTACATAAAAACAAATATATTGTTTAAAACAATATAACAGTATGAATAAAGACAAATATGGTTGATTAACCATATAACAAAATAACTATTTATTATTTAATTAATTGAATAATTTAAACTATGCAGAATTAATATTAGGATAATAATATTTAATCCTAACATTCCCCCCCTTAATTGTGCATTGTTTGAAGAGATGAGGAGAGAAATGCTCTGAACAACTCGAACTTGTCACGTGCAAGTGACTTTGTGAAAATATCTGCTCGTTGTTCAGCCGTTGGACAAAATTGAAGCTGGATGTTGTGCTTCAACACATGTTCGCATATGAAATGAACCTGAACTTCAATGTGCTTTGTTCTCTCGTGAAAAACTAGATTGCGAACAAGTTTGAGAACACCTTCATTGTCAACATACATGGTAGTAGGTTTGTCCTGTGGTATTCCAAGTCCTTCTAGTATGCGACGTAGCCAAATCACTTCACAGACAGCTTCTCCTGCAGAACGATACTCGGCTTCTGTGGAAGAGCGAGAAACAAAGTGTTGTTTCTTACTTCCCCATGATATTGGTCCAGATCCCATAAAGAATACAAATCCAGAAGTGGATTTTCTATCATCAATGTTACCTGCATGATCTGAATCCGAATATCCAGTCAAGAAGAAGTTTTCATTCTTCTTGTATTCTAGACCAAGATCCACTGATCCTTTGAGATATCTTAAAATGCGTTTTGCTGCTTTCCAATGACAAATTTTGGGTTCCTGCATGAACCTGGATAGATAGCTCACTGCAAAGCTGATATCTGGTCTAGTGTAGGTCAGGTAAATGAGACTCCCAATCAGCTGCCGATAGAGAGTGGCACTTACCTCAGGAGATGGATCTGAACGAGATAATTGTAATCTGTTCTCCATAGGTGTAGCAATTGGTGTGCAATCCATCATCCTAAACTTCTCGAGCGTTGTCTTGGTATATTTCATTTGAGAAACAAAGATATGATTCTCTTTCTGCCATACTTCTAGTCCAAGACAGTAGTGCATAAGCCCGAGATCTGTCATGTCGAATGATCGCTTAAGATCTTTCTTTGTTTCATCAATCATCTTCACTTGAACTACCAGTGATGACTAGATCATCGACATAAACTACAACAATCACCATCTCCCCCCCTTGCTTTTTGAGGTAGAGATTGGGATCGTATGGATTTCTGATGAATCCATGTTGTACGAGATGCTCATCAATCTTGATGTACCATGCCCGGGGTGCCTGTTTGAGGCCATATAGAGATTTCCCGAGTCTCGCATACCTTTTCTTCTTGACCGTGTACAACATATCCCTCAAAGTTGAGTCATGTGAGACTTCTTCTTGCAAATCTCCATTCAGAAGGAACTTTTACGTCCATTTGGTGAACTTTCCATCCAAACTAAGCAGCTAGAGCAAAGATCATCCGATCGTTTTGATCTTATTTTGTGGGAGCAAATGTCTCCTCATAGTCGATGCCTTTCTTTCTATGCGTACCCCTTTGCTATAAGTCTTGCTTTGCACTTGTCCACCGTCCCATCTCGCTTTGTACTTAGTTTTGAATATCCATCTCGCATCCAATGGGTTTCTTCCCGGTGGAAGATCAACAAGCTGCCAAGTGTTATTCTTCATCACCGATTGATATTCGTAATCCATGGCATCTTTCCAAGCTTTTGACTGTAGGGCTTCCTGGACTGTAGAGGGCTCGTCTGATTCAATAACTCTACTCATCAAGGCAAAGTTAACTTCTTCTCTTGCTTTACTGCGAGTCCGTGGTCCAGGGGTGGATGTATCCGGTGGAGCATCCAATCTTGCATCTCGTAATGTACTTGTACACCATTTAGGCATACGTTGACCTGTTCCCATGGGTTGTGGTTCTATCTGATCAACACCATCATCCCCATCATCACTTTCATCATCTGAGGGAACATTAGCTTCAATTTTTACAACTGGTGAAAAATCTACATCTTGCAAGTCCGGAGGAGGAGTCTCTACTTCCTTCTTCTCGAAAAACTCAACATCTCTGCTTGTGTAGACTTTTCTAGTCTTAGGATCCATCAGTCTGTACCCAAGAGTCTCTTCACTGTATCCAATGAAGATGAGATTTTGTGACTTCATGTCCAATTTCTTTCTATTCTGTTTGGGTATGTGCATGCTGGCTTTGCACCCGAATACTCTGAGGTGTGCAATGGATGGTTTCCTTTTTGACCATGCTTCTTGTGGTGTAATTCCATCAAGAGCAGTTGTGGGTGCTCTATTTAACAAATACACTGCTGTTTTTGCTGCTTCTGCCCAAAATGTCTTTGCAAGTTCGGAATCATCGATCATGCATCGCACCATTTCCATGATAGTACGATTTCTTCTCTCAACAACACCATTTTGCTGCGGTGTGTGTGGAGGAGGCATTTGTCGATGAATCCCGTGAGTTTGTAGATAGTCTCTGAACTCATCACTGGTGAATTCCCCCCCTCGATCTGAGTGGAGAGTTCTGATGTGACGACCAGTTTCTTTTTCAACTGCAACTTTGAACTTTTTGAATGTTTCAAAGGCTTCACTTTTCTTGCGAAGACAAAAAATCCACATTTTTCGTGAATAGTCATCAACACAGAGCATGAAGTACTGGAACCCTGAATGACTTGGCTGCATTGGACCGCACAGATCGGTATGAACCAGGTCAAGTTTACCATGAGCTCGAAAAGTACTCTTTTGGAATGAAACTTTGTGTTGTTTTCCTGCTAAGCAGTGAGGACACTTGTCTGTATCCTTTGAAGAGATGGTAGCCCATGTACCATATTACACCGGCGAAGTGTTTCGAGATATTTGAAACTTACATGACCAAATCTCTCGATGCCACAACTGGGCTGAGGTGGAGTTTTTAGCCACAAGTGCTTGATCATTTTTGTGAATGAAATCAAGTTGAAACATTCGTCCCACATTTGAGGCTTTTGCAATTATTTTCGAGCCTCTGGATTTATCTCAAATCAAACACATTTTCTTACCGGATTGACTATCAAAGTCAATTTTCAGGTTGTGATCTAGGAGTTGACTGACCGAAAGAAGATTCTTTGTCAACCTAGGGACATATAGAACATCTGATAGTTTGCATTTGCGTGAACCAAGGGGTAGAGAAATGTTTCCAATCCCCTGAACTATATATGAAGAATCATCTCCCAACAAAACATGATTTTTCGATGGCGTGTCCCTCATTGAAATAAACCAGTCTCTGTGGCCGGTCATGTGTCGAGTGGCTCCCGAATCAACATACCAGACGTCACTAGATGACGTGGATGGTTCACTTGATCGAGCAGTGAACAAGAAGTCTTCATTATCTGACTGTTCTTGTTGTTCAGCAATATTACCTTGCTGGTGGGGTCTTCTTTTCCAGCCCCTTTTCCGCCCATGATAGTTGTTTGAATGTCCCTTGTAAGATTGTTGTTGTTGTGGTCCAGAATTGCTTGATGAACCTTTCTTATATGTGTTAAACCAACATTCTTGTAAGTCATGTCCTCTTTTGCAAATTGGACATCGCTTCTTCTGTTGATTGTCCCCATGATACTGATTTTGATGTGGGGACTTCTGATAGGATTTAGGTTTTCCTTTACCTTTTCCTTTCCATTTTTGATGTGAAGACAGTGCCTGCTCCTCTTCATCATCCTTGTTGTGCATTGCTTCCTCTTGTGCGGTAAAGAGGTTTACTAGCTTGTCAAAACTAATTGTTGTATCTCGACAAGTTTAGAGTTATGACAAAAATGCGGTAAGAAGAAGGAGAGCTCTCGTAACAATGGGAATAAGAGATTCATCTTTGACCTCTTCTCCTAGGGCTAGAAGTGAAGCCCTTAACCTCGCAACTCTTCTTAGAAGGCTTCAATTTTCTCATTTCTGTTTGAATTTCAATGTATGTAATCGACTCTGCAAATTGAGTATGACATTCTTGTTCTTGGCCTCATATATTGTGCTCAGCTTATCCCAAGCTTCTTTTTCTGATGTGGCATCTCGAATGTGGGCTTGCACATCGTCAGATACTCCAAACAAGATGATGAGTTTTGCTTTTTGATTTGCTCTATCAAATTGTCGTTGTTGTGTTGCATCAGTTGGTGATCTGGTTAGAGTACCAGTCACAACAGTCCAGATTTCTTCAAACTCAAGCTATGTCTTGATTTTTGTCTTCCAAGCAGCATAGTTGCTTCCTCCGAGCAATTGTGAATCCCGGAAGAAAAATTTGGGGGCATTGGTGCCCATTTTGCAGAGATCACCGATGTGGTTTGGCTCTTATCACCTGTATTAGGTCTCCCAATCTATATACCGTCATCGATATACCGAACCTTTCTATATACGCGCCCTTCTGATATACCCGTCGGTACGTGGAAGAAGCTCGCCCTTTCTATATACCCGGCTGACGTGAAAGAGGCGTTAACGTACGTGAAAGAATTCAATACGTGGTACCAAGACAATACTGATGGGGTCTGTGCGATTATTGACACTCGGCTCAAATAAATATCCTCATACGCACGCGTAACTTCGCTATATACTCGGATAATTTCAGTCTGGATTTATGTCTTGCAATCGTTCACAGACGGATGGGATGGTTCATAGTGTGTGCACTGTGACCTTATTACTCCCCGTCGATTTATAGGGACGATGCCTAGACGACGTTGTTGCAGCTATATTAGGTGTTAAGTGCAGTAGTAGTCACGATGGCTTTACCCGTAAGTGCTTCCCAGAGGCACTGTATATACCGAACGCTGCGAATGAGATCTAGGATCTCGTGAGTGTTACAGAACCAATTTTACTGTTTTTTATTACAATTCTGCCAGTTTCTGAGCAGTTACAAAGTTTTGCAGTTGACTATGGCAACCTGCAAATTAGTACAATATGCAGCAGTATACAATTTACATTCAAAAAATTGTACAATTTGAATGACAGGCAAAAAATTTCAGTTTCGGGGTCCTGGTGGCCTCCTGAGCCCAATACGACCCAAAATGCTAAAAATTGCAAAATAATAGCTGAAAATGCAATTTTTAGATGGGTCTCCTTTTCCAAAAAATGTCTGGAATGAAAAAACAGACCAGATGGGAGAAATTTTTTTACCCTAAATTAGGGATTTCTCCGCTAAATTTAGTTAGTTGTAACTAAATTCAAAAAAGTCTGCTAAATTTAGCAGTTCCGCCAAAATTTCCGCCAGATGCAAAAGGTGAGTTTTTGAGTGTTTTTGGTGGGATTTGACCCCCAAACCTCTCACTCCCAAGGCGCATGCACTAACCAACTTGCCCACTTAGGGCGCTTGGTCTATGAAAGGAAGGAATTTGTATTTATTGACAAGTAAATTGACTTACCTCTAAAAAAATGCGGCTTGTAGAGGCTCCACGTGGCGCATGCTGGTGAAGAGGCATTTTTAGGGTTCCTTTGCTCCAAATCCAGATCTGGAGCTTGTTATTTGTTCTTATTTGCTTTTGTGAAGCCGCCTCCTTCTTTTCCAGCCACTTTTCCTTGCTCAGGCCGCGTTTTTAGCTCTCCACGCACTGATTTGCTTGTACAGGCCGCATTTTTGTGTTTGGATGTTGTTCTTCCTTCCTTGGCCGCGTTTTTTAGCTTGGCCACATTTTTTTCCTTCCTTTCTTTGATTCTTGATCACTGTTTTTTCCAAATGTCTTGTGCAGGTCGCGCATGGAGTGGATATGGGCGCATTTGCTAAAAAACATTTTTTTCTCCTTTGGCCGCTGTATTTTTTTGTTGTTTGCACAAACTAACCCTGCATTTCTTTGTGCAGGTCGATGGAGGCATCAAATGGCACGGGCGAGTGGAGAAGGGCGCGGATTTGGCTTAAAACAAGACGTTTCCTTGATGCAAGCCGCGCAGGGTCCAAAAAATGCGTGGAGGATGTTTTGGCCGCGTTTTTCTCTTCTTCCACTGTATATTTTGTGCAGGTCCAGCGTGGGTGCCTCCTTCTCCCTTTTTTTTTTAATTATTCTTTGCTCTGTTTGATTCACTTTTGTTTTTGCTTGTTTGTTCACTGCAGGTGCATATACACACAGACCTCCAAAACAAGCAAAGCGACTTCCAAATACAAGAAAGGGAAATTTTAGTATTATTTCCAATACCTGTAGCAAATTTTTCTGGTGCTGAGTGCACCAGTGCAAAAAAAAATTGCCTTCCAAGCACCTGGAAGGAACAGGAGGATGTGGGGGAGGCAGGGATGGGGCTGGGAGTTTGCACGAGGCTGCACAGGCTCTCAAATGCTGCAAACACATCTCCAATCTCCTCTCTCTCTGCTGCTCTCTCTTCCACACCTTCACAGGGCCAGATTCTCGCTCTGGTACCAAATGTAGATTGAGAAACAGGGACGGAAGCCTGTGTAATTTTATTAATCTCAATCAACTAAAAAATTACAGTGAATAGGCTGCAATATTTATAGATATTGCACAGCCAAATACATCCGGGAGAATGAGTTGCACAGGTGCAACCAAATGCCAGAATAAACAAGCTTCCAATAACATCCGGGAAGCAACAATTACATAAAAACAAATATATTGTTGAAAACAATATAACAGTATGTATAAAGACAAATATGGTTGATTAACCATATAACAAAATAACTATTTATTATTTAATTAATTGAATAATTTAAACTATGCAGAATTAATATTAGGATAATAATATTTAATCCTAACATTGGATCCATGTTGCAGATGTGGGTCTGATTAGTGTCAAACCTACTAGCACGTAGTCCGGGAGGCGAGCTTGATGGTCGCTCTCACAACAGATGGGACTCGGCAAATGACCAATACCTTTCATTTACCGATGGGTGAGATCACAATCACCCCCAGAGGATGTTTATAGAATCCTACGACTACTTACAAGTAGGTACGAAAGTTTACTCAATCTCCTCAGAGGTATCCAAGGAGTTATTATTACCAATTTTGGAGAGGACTCGGCATTGTTAGGATTCCACAGTGCCAGTATGAGCTACGGGGCAATGTATCGAGCCTACCCTAAGGAGATGAGGCTGGTAGTACTTTTGATGGAGGTAGTCTACTATTTTGCACTACCAGATGTAGAGGGTGGGAGATTCCCATGGTCACTGATGGGGGTCCTACATGACATGGTGGAGAGCAGGACTCGGTTTGCATGGGCACCTACATTCTTGGTATAGCTATAGGGAGTTGTGGGATTAGGGGCGACTATGACGTTTCAACTTGGCCGCACATTTTTGTTACATCGTTAGGCTTATGAGAACATTGTGTGTGTGCACTCGGTTGGTATGCCCTGGGCCAATGCATTCGAGCTAGGTTTTGTTTGAGTGGGTTACAAGTGATGGGTGCTAGTTATGGGAGAGTGTCGAGTGGCTAGAGTGACACATGATGTAGCCTATTACAAGTGATTACCGGAGGGGTTGTCCAATGTGGACAATATTTGGAGGCCTTATGTAGGCTATCCTTCATATAGGCAGATGGAAGTGGAGCTGGATGGGCTACAAATTTATAGGTAGATAGAAGGGCAGTAGGTTAGGGAGCATGAGATGATACCCATAGACTAGGTCAGATGGTAGTTTGGGTTGCCACATGATATACCCCCACCCTTCCCTCAGTATAGGAGAGATGATGTGGAGAGGCCTATGTCTCCACCATGGTTGTGATAAAGGCCGATCATGCAGGAGAGGAGTAGCCGGTCAATTGACAAATAGATGATGATGGGGTGACTGATAGGTACAGGTAGTGGTGGGCTACACAACTACGAACAATACCATGAAAGCTGGGCAACCAGATTTGGCTACCATCACAGTGTAGAGAGATGCCCTATAGGGGTAGGTGGCTACCCTAGTGACCCAATTGGGCATAGTATAGGGACATTTGACAAGGGCCAAGACACAGTGCATGCACCCGTAGGCATAGGTGTCCGCTATTTAGGCCTAGGGAGTATAGGGACCAACACCCACACCGAAGGGAGAGGGAGAGGGTGGAGATGGAGATGGGGTAAAGATAGCCTCCCTATAGGTGTAGGTGACAAGTTTATAGGGCCGATTAGCTACAGCGCAGGATAGGTTATAGAATTGTAGGGCTAGTTGGCGTTACACAGAACGGATAGTGGCCCTTTGGGCCCAGAGATACAGGCATAGGCTTCAGGTCCAATGGCACCACCATAGGGGATGGGACAAAATCGAGGTAATGGCACCACTACAGACAATAACACCGCTACTAGATTGAGAGATACCATGGCCGAGGTGAGATGCTACCCAGTATCATTTGATGGCAATGGGTATATATGTCTTATCATATGCCGAGTACAGAGCACAACAGCCTCGACTGAGAGGATCAGATCCCACACACATAGTGTGGAGAGTACAGGGGGCCAGTGAGCCTAGGGGCTAGTTCAAGGTGAGGCCACTAGTGCACGGAGGCTAGCTCCAGAGGCAGGACCATCAGGGGCCAGACCAGGGTGAGGTGGAGGGAGGTCATCTAGACGCCAGGATAGAGGAGCGGGGAGGAGACAGATGAGATAGGTTTAGACATTAGATGGGGTGATGATTGAGCTCTATGCATGATCATTTATTGATGATATCATATTTTTGACATATACACCGGCTTGTGTCCTAAAGATAGTGAGGATGTACATGAGAGTTTTTGATATTTTGTTATATACATTGGCCAACGTGCCAAAGATATTTGTGAGTCATGTATATGGATACACATGTTTAGATGATTGATTTATAGAGATGATGATGATTATGGTCATTATGTGCATATGGTTGTGTTTAACTTCCTATTTTGATTTGTATATGTAATGGAAACTAAGTAGTGTAGGCATGATAGAGCCAGGTCATAGGCATGGATCGAGTCAGGTTTGGCATGGATTGAGTCAGAGTCATAGGCATGGATGGTGTCAAGTTGTGGTTTAGGCATGGATGGAGTTAGGTCATAGGGATGAATTGAGTTAGGTTGTGGTTTAGGCATGGATTGAGTCAGGTTGTGGTTTACGCATGGATGGAATCAGGTCAAAGGCATGGATTGAGTTTATAACTCATTAATTTGTGTAATTAATGATGGTATGAGTCACGTTGAGATGTTTTATAGTAACATGTGTGATAATGGTAAATAAATGGTAGACATAATGAATGATAGACATAAGGGTAATGTATAAATGATGATGATAAAGATGTGAAGTGATTATTGTTTTGTTTGGTTTAATTTCCAATTATTGATATAAAAAAAGAAATTAACTAGGGTAGAATGTGATTAGGAAAGGGAAAAGGGAATTTGTTAGGGCAGAGAGTGGTCTCAAGGCCCCATGCCCCGAGTTCTACCTACATAGTCCCAGCGAAAAGGGACCTCAAGCCAATGTAGTTCTCCCATAAGCTAGGGAAAATGTAAGGAGGTATGAGAATGGGTTGGTAGGTTATAGGCATGGTTGATTCAAGGTCGTTTAGGTATGGTTGAACTGTAGGCACATTGGTATGGGTGATTTTAAGTTGATTGTGGTGAAAGAGGAAAATTTCCCAGAGGTAAGCGTCGAGGGTCTAGTCCTGTATAGGATAATCAATACATAATGAAGAAGGTTAAAAGATAAGAGGAGGAAAGAAAGCCACCTGATTGGTAAGGATCAGAATGAGTGGGTCATACCTTAGATAGGCTGATGAACGTAAGACCCTAAAGACATTACATGATTGATCATTCTAAAGGTGAAGAGTAGTCACATGATCACCAAATGTCATGGTTCCAGTAGGTCCCTTGAGGCGGTAGGAAATGAAAGTGCAAATGGTGAGAAGGTGAAAAGTGGTTAGTTTATATGGCGTGAGGGAGCATGCCTTATGGCAAGAGATCCAAGATCACAATAAACAAGTCCATGATGAAAAAGGTGTTTGTTTTGACTTATATTTGAGATAGACTCCGATCAATGTGGGAATTCTATATGGGATGAGGAAATTAACTTTTTGAGGTCTTCACGAAGCCGATCGATGCAGAAGCTTCGGATTCTCTCTCTATTTTTAAGAAGCAAGTTTTACATAGTTGTCCTTTGAGGAGCAGTCCATTCATAACAATGATGTAGAAAGAAATATGTCCTTTTTGAGGGATTCATCTTTTTATTGGAAGTTTTACTCAAGGAGTTAGATCACATGTGAGGGCTTTTAAGTCATGGACAAGACTAAGGTGAAGAATCAGATTCTTGTTTAGAAAGCAAGGTGAAATGACCATGGGATCTCATCTGAAAGAAGATGAAAAGTATCCATGAGAATCATGCCATGTGCAGAGCTGTGGTACACATATTTAAGAGAGGGTAAAAGAGTGACGGGTATGCACATGATTCTTGTTTAATCATTGGGGATGACATAGTGAAAGGAGGGAAGTGGAAAGCGCTCAAGGGAAAAGCATGAAAAGAGGTAGAAGGTGAGGTAGGACTGAAATTCAACAGTAGAATCATCGAAGAGCAAGGCATTAAGGGGCTCAGGTTTGGGTTTACCGTCTAGTGAAGATAAACGATAAGCACCTAATCTATAAGCATGATTCACGATGTATGGTCCAAGCCAATTAGGAGAAAATTTGACCCGTTTAATTTTTTCTACTTTAGTGACATGTTGATTTTCCCTTAGGACAAGGTCACTGATGTGGAAAGTGCATTCATGGACACGTTTGTCATAGGCATGTTTGATAAGTTTTTGGTAAACTTGAAGATGATCAAGAGCATTAAGATGGCATTTGTCTAATAACTCAAGTTGTGCTAAACGGTCCTAGCAAAAGTCATCATCATTGAGCATGTCATGGAGAGAAATACGAAGAGATGGAATCTAGACTTCGAGAGGCAGAACAACCTCATCGTAATGTAGACTAGAGAAAAAGGTGTGGCAGTAGTGGAAGTGTGAATACTAGTATGGTACACCCACAGGGTGAAAGGAATGTGCATATGCCAGTCCTTCCCAGTATCGTTAACCACTTTCATGAGAATTTTGTTTAGGGTTTTATTAGTGTATTCAACCTGGCCATTGGTTTATGGGTAATATGGTGATGGTGAGAAACTTAGTTGAATACGAAGGTGTCACAAATTTTCCACAAGGTTTTATTTTTGAATTATTTTTGTTATCAGTGATGAGGCGATGTGGGACACCAAAGTGACAAATAATGTGATGATTGATGAACTCACATATTTTCTTAGCTTTTGTGGAGATGAGAGGTATGGCTTCAACCCATTTGGTGTAATATTTGGTAGCGGTGATTATCCATTGATGTTATTGGGAAGAATGGGGATTGATCTCTCCGACAAGATCCAAACCCCATTGAGAGAAGGGCCAAAGGTCACGAGAAACCTATAAGGCATGACTAGGTGTATGATGAAGGTTGGCATGTTGTTGGAATTTTACACAATGCTTAACGTAATCACAACAATCATGGTTAAGGGTTGACCAGTAATAGCCTAGGAAAAGAATACGCTTAGCAACAACAAGGCCACTAAAGTGACCTCCACATATGCCATCATGAACTTCCTTAATGGTATAAGGAATTTCAGAAATCATAAGGCACTGTAAGAGAATACCATCAAAGCCACACTTATAGAGGAGACCACCCATGATGATGTAATAAGAGACCCTTTTAAGAAAGGCGCGTTGTCCATTACGAGTGAGGTTGGGAGGTAAGATGGAGAGGGAAAGATAGTCTGAGTATTATTTATACCAAAGGTCACTCGGGTCGGGAGCGGTGGTTTTGATAGAGTAAACTTTGCGAGGTAAATAAGAGGGTGATTGGAGTCTTTATACGGTGACAAATATTTTAGAATTGGCGGGTGAAGCAGGTATTTGGGAAGCTAAGTAGGCCATGGTATCTATAAATTTGTTGGTAGAATGGGGGATGGTTTGAAGGGCGTAACGATTGAAGGTGGTCAAAAGTATGTCTACATGATGCTTATACTTTTGAAGTATCTCATTATGAAACTTGTATATACCATTGACTTGGTTTATGACCAATTGAGAATCACCAAAGATGTTGATTGAATTAACATCCAAGGCATGGGCAACCTAGAGACCCAATACAAGTGCTTCATATTCAAAAATATTGTTTGTACAATCAAAATTGAGTTTGAAAGACAAAGCCATGGGTTCACCATCAAGAAGAATTAGGATAACACTAGCCCCATTTGACACTTGGAACCATTGAAGAAGAGTGTCATTTGGTAAGCAAGTTTGTTCCGGGAAAGGGTTGTAATAGACTCATCCGGAAATTCAGAATTAGAGGTTTGATCCCCAGAAATAGGTGCATCGGCCAATTGGTCGGAGATAGCTTGGCCCTTGATGGAATTTTGATGGATGAATTTGAGGTCGAGGTTGGCTAGAAGCATAAGCCAACATGCAACCTATTGATTTTGGTAAGGTTTGGCATACATGAAGTGTAAGGGGTTGGTGTTGGTCACAACATAGGTTTTGTGGTTAAGTAGGTAATGGCAGAGTTTGGTGGCAATGAAAACTAAGGCTAAAAATGTTTTTTGGCATGGGTATATTGGGTCTCATAGTCCAGAAGAGTACGGATTATTTAATAAATCACCTACTCCCTATGTTGTTCATCGCGATGAGCAAGCATGGCCCCTAAGGAGTGATCAATAATAGAAATGTATAGGTAGAAGGGTTGATTGTCTTTAGATGGAATGAGTATGGGTGGTTGGAGAAGGTATTGTTTTAAGGCCTCAAAATATTTGTGGCAGTCATCATCCCATTTAAAGGAGACATACTTTTTGAGAAGATGATGAAATCACTGACATTGATCAGAAAGTTGCGAAATGAAATGATGAATAGACTACAACTTACCTTGCAGGCTACGGAGCTACCACAAATTAGTGGGCAGAGGAATTTCGAGAATGGCCTTGAATTTAGCAAGGTCAAACTCTATACCACGTAAGGAGACAATAAATCCCAGGAGCTTGCCCGAGAGAACCGCAAAGACACATTTCTTGGGTTGAAGGTGAACACAATACTTAATGAGGCGGTCAAAGATGGTTTTTAGGACGGAAATGTGCTCGAGTGGCATTTATATTTAACAACAAGATTGTCTATGTAATATTCCAATATATGGTGCATGATGTCATGGAAGATGTAAGTCATACGCTTGTTGATATGTAGCACCAAAGCATCTTTAAGGCCGAAAGGCATGACTCAACAATAGAAGGTCTCCCCAAGGGGTGGTGAATGTGATTTTGTGTTTATATTTTAGGGCAAACAATATTTGGTTATAACTTGAGAAACTATCCATGCGTGATAGCATCTCGTGACTAGCGGTAAGGTCAACGGTTGGTCAATACTTGGGTAGAGGAAAGTCATCTTTCGGGCAAGCTAAGTTAAGATCATGAAATATTGATGAAATAGATAAGGGTAAATGGGCTAGGAGGTATACCGTAAAAGCCTGGTTGAAGGTTGTTGCGTGTGTATGACTTCTTGATCAAAAATAATTGTGAGAGCTTCCTTTGGCTAGGAGGAACTACCTAAAATAGAAAACAAGACTACCAAATGGAAGCTTAACAATATATGTAGTGGACTACCTAGCGTATGCTAGATTCGGGAAGTATGATACTCCCTAGAAGGCTGTCAATCCACTGTTTAAAACAATTCAATGTTAACAATAAATAAAACCATACTGTAATTAAAATGATTTAGGTATCTCATTTGACTACAGTAAGTAGATTTGTTCACAACAGGCTAGGCTATGGTTAAATTTGAAGGTCAAGGTCTCTGCCAGTACTAGTAATCTTGGTCGTGGTCCGGTTTTAGGATGTTTTGGGTATTTGGTGGGGATTTTAGGCTCTGTTCTTGGTTTGAGAGTAAAACATAGAGACCGATGTCATCTGGTATGACCAATGTCGATTCTAGTGAAATCGACGATGGTTAAGGGTAACCGGCGTCGGTATGGTTGAGGTAGAGGAAACTTGTTAAAATCTTGGTGTGAGGACAGATCTGAGGCTAAATGGAAATGGAGAGGGAAATGAAAAGGTCTATGGAGATCTTGGATGTACTCATAGATCTTTAAAAGTTAGGTATAGGTAGTTTAATGGTGTGGGTGAAGGAATGATCAAGTTTGTATGAAGGTGGAAGATGGGGGAATGGGAATGCAAGTAGAAACTAATAACAGAGGTAACAAAGCCTACTACAATGAAATTAGATGAATGTTGGTTAAAAAAATGCTTACTATTATATGAGCTTGATGGATGGATGGCAGCGTAGTTGATCATATGGATGGAGCTTGGTGTGGTGATGGACCTTCCCAAGATTCTCCTGTCAATCGAAATCGCTCTATGATCACTTTGATCTTGGCTATGGATGCTCTGATGTGTGTGTGAATACTTGGTTCTACTTGCATGCAGCTCTGGTTTCATCTCTTGCTCTCAAAAATGTGTCAACCTTGAAATAAGGTTTTTTTAGGGAATAAATGGTAAGCGATGATGGTTATGGGTTGACCAACGATGGTTTAGGGTGTGACATTGGTTAGGCGAGGATTTCCTAGGTTTTACTAAAATGGGTAGATCCACTTGATTTCTTAGATCCTCTGTTCATTTTCTCCACGGATTAGAATGGAAGTTTCCTTTAACTAACGGGTGGGAATGTGGTTAGAGGGAATGTAGTCTTTGATTTTTAGGGTTTAGGTAGGTCTTTGTTAGTTATGGAAACAAACTAAGAATAGATTTGGGGTGAGGTGGCTAGGTGAGGTGGGGGTGTGAGAATAATCTCAATTAGGATATTTAAATAATAAATATTATGAGATTGTGAATGAATTTAATTAAATTAATATTAGATTGAGGTGAAAGGGGCCATAGTTAGGTGAGTGTATTCAAGGTGATTATTTGGCATGGGACCAAGGGAGTGTGACCTAATTTTGGTGTTTACAATAAAAGTCACATCATGTTGCAATTATAACATGTCCGTACTATCTATCTAATAAGTAAAATGAGTGTATCAATGTCCATCTAGAAATGTCTAATATCTATTACGATATCAAGGTCTAGGGATCCAATAAAGAGTGACCAGAGCCAAAACAATACAAACAATAAATCGACATAACAATCATCAGAATTAGGCAACTATTTTGGATCATCATCATCATATCCTTAAATTCCCATCAAGGTCCACAATACAACCATACAGTCAAAATAATAATCAAAACACAATAGTAATCATGATGTCCCACACATCTTATTAGTATGCTAACTATAATACAACAACCAGGTTTACGATTATAATCACTTCAAAATTAGTAACATGGTTCATTTAGTGTCAAAGAGGAGTGGGCATTACATCCCCCTCCCCTTAGACTTGACTTCCTTCCAGAATTCATGGAGAAAGAGGTAGGAATAATGTAAAAGAAATTAGGATCACACCCTTTTTGGAATTCCTCTTCTTCAACAAGTGTGGGTCAACAGAACCCACGTTTGGTCCAATGCAATTTAACAAGAAGAGGGGAGATTGAAAGGGGTGAGTTCTAACCTTTCTTCATTTAAGGTTGTGAACATTTAATTTTAAAGAGTAGCTCTACATGATCAACCAGGATACAACACATAACATCAAAACATGAAAAGGTCAAAGGGGTCTCAAGAATAACTACCAAGCAACATAATAAGAGGGGGAATTTTGTGAACTCGAAAAGACCACATAGTTTCCCATGGATGCAACATACTGCAATAAATAAAATGTTAAGGCTTCCACTAAGGTTAAGTTATGCTTCCAAGTTCGTTATTTAGACAAGGCTAGAAAAATTCAACCATGACCAATAATTTGTACGAGAATATGTCTACTCAAAGGTCTTACAATTTTGAGATCACACAAGATGGGGTTTGACAAGAAGGAAGGACCCTTAAATTACCAAAACATTTACAATTAAGAAAAACTATTCATGGAAATCACTTAGATAACCCAAGAGGGTACAATCAAATTTTCATGGTAATACTAAAAAGTCATGACCACAAGGTTTCCTATAGTCTGATTTTACACTTAAAAAAAAATTGAACACACAACACTAACCAAATTTAGAGGTGACAACAATGCTTAGCACATATCTCCACTAGTAACTAGCATATCAATACAAGAAGCACCATTCAATATGACACAATGGAATTTATTTATCCTAAATCCTGCCCAAGCTCGAAATAATCATAAGGAGAGCACATGCATAAATGTAACACCAAAGATCACTCGAGGAAGATAGAGAGGAGAATAATTAGCAAGAGGGGTCCAACTACAATTCAAGGTGCATCACACCAATATGCGAGTAATAGCTTATGAAAAAAACTTACACTTTCCTTTCCCAATGACAAAAGGGGAAAACAACAACAGGTGTCATGAGAGAAGAAGAAGAAAAGAAAAGGGAACTTCCAAAAATTATTTCAAATCCTTAACATATGTTTTCTTAAAATTACAATAACCTAGGTCACCAAGGACTAAACAAGCACACAAGGAGGTTGATTTTCTTAAAAACAAGAGATAAGGCCCACTCCTAAAAGGCCACAACTCACACTCGTCAAGTTACGAGGCAACAAGGGTACGAGGACCCCAAATCTCTTACAAGGGAAAAGTACATACATCTATGAACAAGGGAGTACTATGCAAAAAGAAAAACATTACTAACAACAAGGTGTTTCACGAATATGGTTAGGAAACAAACTAAGGGTTCAATTATACATTGTACTTAATACACATAAATATTACTCATTCTATAAACCCATTATTAAGTCAAAAGTTATAGTTTCACTTGCTAAGCACATTCCTTATGAGTTTTCTTAATTAAATCTTCCTTTCATTATGATATCACATGTTGGTGTTATAAGGGGCACCACTAAGGTGGGCATGATATCTCACCATTCTGTAGGTCGGAAAATTATTATTAATATTATTATTATTTACTATTAGGGAAGATAAAAGGACAAGTTTCCTTTCCATTTCTCACATATTTTTATTTCTTCTATTACTATACCAAGCTTATAACAAGGAACCATTTTCCTTCTCCTAATGTTCCAGTTTTACTTGTCAAGTTTCAAGTCCAAGCCCCCTCAATTAAGGTTTTATTGTGCTCAATTTAATCATTTTACCAAATAGGTCTTAATGTGAAGGAAGAGTCAACCTTATCACATGATTACTTTTATGGGAATAAGAGATAACTCAACATATCACATTTTTAATTCTAAAGGAACAAGAGACATTCAACAAAGAAACACATCATTAATTTTGTAAGAGCTAGTGATCAATCAACCAACATGTCACACACCAATATTTAAGGGTTATCAAGGAATTACAAGCATAATTAAACACTTCTAGTGGATCTCCACAAGTCTCAAAAGAAGTTATTAAAAAGACCCATTAAAGAGGTATATTTACTTTTACGAATTTAAGAAGTTTAACAATGTTTGTTGTTTAGGCTCAAACATTTCACTCACATAAAAGACAAGGTGAGTTTTCAAACAAAACTCACACTTCCACAAGATATCACTAATCAAGCAACAAGATGGCAATGAAACATTTTATTCCAAGACACCACACCTCCTATAAGTAGACATCAAATGTAAGAGGACCATTAACTAATCCATTTAAACATGGACTTTACAAACAAAAGTTGTAGTTTTTGAAGAAGAAGAACAACACAAGCACCACTGAGATTAGAATATTAAGATCTACCAAACTAACATCTCTAAGAGCAAGGTCCAAAAGACCCAAAAGCATCCATAAGTGTCTCCATGTAACCCAAAGATTAATAGGTCATAGAGTGTTATTCATAGCAATTTAAAATGTTAAGGCAAGGGTAGGCTTATTTATAGGTCAACAAGAGTAAAAAAACACACTAAATTAAACACATTTCTTGAATGGGCTTATGTCTAACCATAATTACCAAGATACATACAATCCATAAGTCAATACTTTTTAGAATGAAACAAGGCAATCATGATAACACTAAGCATGCCTTCATGGAACATCCCTACCAAAAAAATACTTACCCACTTAAAATATATAGTCAACCAAGAGTCAATCCGATTCTTACACAATCCATAAGCCCATAATCAAACACATCTACTTTGACGAGGATAAAATCTCTTACCAGGATGTAAGAAAGTCACCACCACTATTAACAATTTCCAACTAGACCACACTACACAACGAAGTCTCCAAGACCCTAGACACACTCACAGTTCCATTTTTCCAAAACCAAGGCAAAAACCTAAAGCACCTAAGAAAAGATTTAAGGCACCTAGGTGTACCCCCATACGATGAAATGTCACAATACAAATAGCATAGAACCAACTTGTCAACATGCAAGAAAGAATCATGTAACATTTAGCTAACTAGCCAACAAGATAATGGGCTCTAAGTCACCAATCAAAATAAAATCCAAGAAATATCAACAATCAAGGGAAGTGGCTAAGTAGCTATATTACAATGTCAAAAATTCTCACAAAATTATAAATAACTAAAATAACTCGAGAGTTTCTCAATCCAATCATAAAATAAGATGCTGGTCCTTGATAAAATAATACAAGTTTACGAATATATAAAATACAGAAATTCAACATCACAATCACTTCACAGCCCTTCATGACCACCAATAGGGTTACTATACCTTGAGATCCATTCTAATAATGCATATGCACAACTAGATCAAAAGTGACACCAAGACCTAATATCCACTTACTCACATGGGGATTAAGTCGCCAAAGCGGAAACCAAAACTAACTCATCTAACCAATGAAGGAAAAAGGGAGATTTAGATGAGTAAACAACTTCTAGTTCACTCGCCTAACTCGAACAAAACCATTAGCAATAGGCTACAAAAAGTTACACCATACAATTTATCACTCCAATAAGGAAGAGTCTCATCAGATTTATCGCATCATACGACTAAAATAAGGGTTAGGACTCCTCAAACAACATTTTTATTTTTATTTTTTCAAAGTAGAAACGAGTTCCACTACACTAGAAGTTCACAAAAATATCAATTTAATTTAACATTTTCAATTACCCGGGTTTAACAAAACACCACTAGATGAGTACAACAATTCAAACAACTTTATTATTTTATTATTATTTAACCACGAAGGTTGATTTTTTTAACTTGTTTTTCGGGTTTTAGTGTCGGCCCTGTGGTCCAAGCATTGAACCCATGGCTCTAATACCAAGTGTAATGCGCATATTTTTACCACATAAATACCCATGAAACCCGATAACAACTAGGAAAAATTATGGAATAATTATTTTTTGAAAGGTTATAAGCCCTGAGCTAGGATTTTAATCACATCTCGGATTATGATTTTTTAAAAATTATTTTTAAACAATTATAAGACAATGGAAAACAATTGATGACTAATTAATATTGTCTCAATTTTCAAAATTAATATTATGTTTATAATCATTTACTAACAAGAATCCAAAATTTTATTCAAATAATCTTCATTATCTTTTTCAAAGCTAATCTCCACGAATCCCTTTTAGATAAATTTATTTAAGGAGCCCTAATTAAATTTAAAATTTACTTAGGCAAGACCCAAATTCCTATAGCTCAAGGTCATGCATTTAAATATTTAGTTAATTTTATAAAAGGTCAAGTTTGCACTACTTGTGCTAACCCCTTAGGCCCCATTTAACATTACAAAAACATATTTTACTTAAAAATTCCCACCTAAAAACCCCATCACTTAAGTGATGTAGGGTTCATCCTATACCCTTATATTTAATCTTTCTCAACCCTTAGATTTAGGTTGGCAAAAGAATCCCTAGAAATCCTTATGAGATCTCATATATTCTTTTATTTTTAAAACCTAAAATCTCATTTCTCTTGTTTGTTTCATAGGTAAAGGAAAAGGGAAAGAGGATGAAGCCATGGAAGGAATCTCCAACCCTTTGATGGATACTCACAAGAAGAGTGATAGTTTTAACATCCCTCTCCTAGGGTTTTCTTGCCCACAAATGTCATTTTTCTAGTTATTATTAACATCTCATTTGTAGGAAAACAAATTACCCAAATCAGGTTGTGGGTATTTGCCCAATATATTCTGGTTTATTTTGAGATTTGGGTTGTTAACCTACACATTTGAATCTAGTATACTTTTATTATTAAAAGTGTCAATTTATATATGTATTTTATTTTATTCTAATTATTCTGAAATTTTCTTTTATACAAAAAGAAAACAAAATGGATTAATTCATATATATATATATATATATATATCACATATTAAATAAGGTCGTAGAACAAGATTATGCACAAGTTGCACTTTTATTGTTTTACAGTCACAAGAAGTGAGGGCGAGATTAAATTAATTCAAGGGTTCAAAATTAATGGGGAAGGGCGTATGAATTAATGTTGGGGGAAGTGCAGACCCCACCCCCATCCCATATAAACCCCCACCCCATATACAAGTATATGGGTTGGGGATGGTCGCGCCCCTCCCCCAACCAATTTATTATTAAACAATTAGTGTGCAAAGGAGTGGCCATGGCAAAAAGGTTTAGAGACCCTTTTTTTAAATTATTTATTACCTTTAAAACCACTAAGCCGAGTATATAGGTTTTATAGCTAAATTTTCTTTTTGATGCATATATATATATATATATATATATATATATATATATATATATATATAAATCTTTAATAATAGTATTAATATAATTCTATTATAGAATTTTGAAGTAATCAAAGTGTAAAAATATATAACATTTATTTATACATATACTTATTAGTTTAATTTTCCCACTTTGTAATTAGGGGATTACAAGAAAAAGAGTGGAAGATTAGACATTGTAATGTACGATTTTATGAATAATATTCAAACACACCCAAGCAATTATAATAGCGTCCAATTGTGTATTTGACAAACTTAATAATCTATCACACTCCTTTTCATTATAAAACAATTTTAAAGGTAAAATCAATTGTGTTTCATGCATTTTATTAATTCAAATCCTATTGCAACAAGGGGTAATTATGCTATAAAATAAATTCCATATATTCCCTCTTATACATCATTTAAATGAGAGAATATTAAACATACCCAAATGAAGTTGAACTCCTCTAAAACAGATTCCCACTAGTGCTAAATAAGCAACACTCCATTTTCATTCAACGTAAAATACATTCATACTTAGACGATCTTTATTTGTATTTCTAAATGGTTACAAGGTTCCCATGTTGATAAAGGAATACAATTCATAATAATCCATTTCAAAGAATGAATGTGATTACATTCAATAAACTATTGATACAATGTACAAGTAGAATAAACATAATAACATAGGATGTGAATTTACATGTCTTCATGTACTTCGTCCAATTAGTTCCACCATCTTCACCAAGCCATACACACAAAAAGGGGGAGTCGGTAACACTCTCCACACAACCAACATATCCAATGAGAGAGAGAAGCCTTTTTACTCATTGCCCCGAGCCCCAACAAGGAAGCAATGAGGGTTATTTAGAAAACCATGGCAACTCAAAATGGCTTCCACATACACATTCAACCAAGACAATCAATGTAATAACACAATACCAATATTACAACAATTCCACAAATTTCAAAACACAAAGGCTTCATACTAAAGCCATAGAGGAGAAAGGAACATGAGGGTTCTTCTTATGCCTCCCAAGGGCTTGGGTGTCCACCTATGAGCCTCCAAAAATTCCATCACAATACACACAACACTCTTATGCCTCCCTCCAAGAAGATACACCACTCTTATGCCTCCCTCAAGAAATCAACCCACTCTTATGCCTCCTTAAGATAATAACAAGATAAATACAAAACATATTTATCAACAAGGTGGACATCCCAACCCAACTCCCTCCTAAAATCCCAATAGCATTTCTCTTATGCCTCCCTCAATTTTTATCCCCATTTCCATTTCTCCCAGAAGCTAAGGATCAAATCTATTTCCCACAATCATAAGAAATATAACATCCACCACACATGAGCACAACCAAAATAACAAACTAATTACAAGAGCGAAGGTGTACCTTCCAAATGAAGAGGATCAAGCACAAACAAGTTCCAAGTCTTCCAAAATCCTAGCCAAGCACCATCCATTACAAGTTCAAAACCATTCTCAAGCAATCTCTCCCAAAATTACAAGAATTCCCCAAAAAAAAAAAAAGAGTAAGTAACCCCAAATCCTCACACAAAAACAAATAAATAGAAAAGAGGAGAGAGGGGTGATGTGGCTCCATTTAGGATGTCACATCATCTCTCCCCTAATCCACATCACCAAGGTAAAACCCAAACCCCAAAGCATAATAAATTGGTGTTTGGGAAAAAGACCACCCTCTTACACACTCAACCCAACCCACACCCCTTAAAGACAAAATTAAATACACATGTAATAAAAGTGCACATAATTTCTCTTTTCCTCCATAAAAACACAAAATAGAACCTAAAATAAGTCCCTCACATCATAGGCCTAGTGGGTGGGTCACTTTAAGAGGTGTGAGACATGATTAACTTGTCCCACAAGTCACCAAAATGGCCTAGAAGGTCAAAATCCTAATTTCACATGAGAGATTGAGTAGACACTACTTCAAAACAATTTAATTCATTCTCATCCAGTACACATATTAAAGCTACCAACTCACATTTCTTTCCCCCTTTGTCACATCCTAATCAAAACTAGTTAATTAATTTTAATTAACTTAAGAGGGGTGTTAAACAATAATAATAAAGTGACCCCACATACTAATAAAAATACAAAACTTACAAATAAAATAAAATCAACAAGACAAAATCACAACCTTACCCAAAATCACTATTGAGGTCACTTTGATAGGGACCTCCAACAATCAAAAAAATACACAACATATGAATACATGAGTTGCCATGGTGACCTATTGCTGATACCCTACATTCCTTCGTTATTGGTCTCCTATCCCCCGTAGTTTGTTGTGTTATAATTTCTTGCAAAATCCAACAATACCTTTCTTGCCTCATGGCCATATTAATGACGTTGAAATAATAAAACACATGCATGTATACATAACAATTTACATCATTGAATATCATAATTAAACCAATGTTAGAATCAAGTAATTCACCAATTGTTTAATTTTCTAACATTTCGATTCTACCAATCCATCAATTTGTACTAAGATCACAACATCAAAAATCATCCAGAAATATCTCGTAATTCACATCTAATACATCTATACATTTTTTTATTATTGGCAAATAGTTTTTTGAAAGGGACTATACCCTTGTACAACAAGGCTCAGAAGCCAGAATAGAAAAAATAAGCACAAAGAAAGGGATCCGAATCCAGATATAACAATAAGGACCAACTGCAGAACATCGTCTGCAAAAAAGAAGCAACAACCATCAACCTCAGCAGCAACTAAACAACTCCGACAATAAAACCCAACAATAGTACACCGACACCATTGGAAAGCATGTTGTAATCCGGCCACAAAAATGATAACCATGTACTCCGGCCGATCACAAACAAAGAGAATCATCCAGATGGATAGCCCTCCTTCAGGGTGAATTTTTTTTTTCTTGCTAACCGTAACCCAACCTGAAGGAGTCTCCACTGTTGGAGGAGAAGTCAAAGGAGGGGTATTCTCCTTAGTCGCATTTGTCCCAATTGGGACAGCCACTACCTGAATCATATCCGTGTTGCCCTCAACAACTTGAGCATTATTCATGCTGCTAATAGTTTGATTTTCGGATAGAGGGGTTTCAAGGGTAGTTTTGGATTCAGTCACTGTTTCTACTTTTGATTCAAGATCCCTTTTAGCATCAAAAATTAGGTGCTCTGGGAGTGCATCTTTCCACCAATTTCTCTTTTCATGTTGACGTTTTTCCATCTCACAAGCAGTAGAGGTGTGTCCTAAGCCAAAACACCTTCTACAGCGGAAAGGTAGACCTTCATAATCAAGAGTTTGTGACCAAGTTCTATTTTTCACTCTAAGATCTATAGTAGCAGGAAGATTTTTATCAGTGTCTAGTTCCACCAGGATCCGGGCATAGGTAGTATGGGTGCAATTAGTGGTTTGAGAATCTATAAAGAGTGTAATTCCCAAGGTGTTGCCAATGGTTGTCAGACAGTCATGACTCCAGAATTGAATAGGTAAGTGGGGTAGCCTGATCCAAACAGGTTTCCATGAGAAAGATTCTGTGTGTGGGTTAAAGGATGGGAACCAGGGTTTCATGACCAAATATTTAGATTGACAAGTCCAGAGTTTGGAAGCAATGTTTTCTTTATCAGCTATTGAAGAGAAAGTCACAATGAAAATTCCCTTAGCACACAGATGTAAGTCTATCTTACCAGTTAAAGTTGGAGTCCAATGCTGAGAGATCCATGCGTGAAGAGTCGGAAGGCTGGGCCACAGTCCCCCGAATCTACAAATCAAAGCATGCTCTTTGTAGTAAATCTTAGATGAAATAACATCTTCCCCAAATGTAATACATGGGGTAATGTAATACACGGGGTACTACATCTATACATTAGTAATGATTAAGACATCAAATACTGATATAGAAATCAAGCATATAAATTTACTGCAATAGTCACATCATGTCACAAGTCTAACATGTCTATACTGTCTATCCAATAAGTAAAACGAGTGTATCAATGTCCATCTAGAAATTTCTAATCTCTATTACGATATCAAGGTCTAGGGATCCAATAAAGAGTGACCAGAGCCAAAACAATACAAACAATACTACTGACATAACAATCAGTCTATAACAAGGCAACTATTCTAGATCATCATCATCATATCCTTAAATTCCCATCAAGGTCCACAATACAACCATACTATTAAAATAATAGTCAAAACACAATAGTAATCATGATGTCCCACACATCTTATTAGTATGCTAACTATAATACAACAACTAGGTTTATGATTATAATCACTTCGAAATTGGTAACATGGTTCATTTTGTGTTGAAGAGGAGTGGGCATTATGGTCACAAGATCATATTTTCTTGATGTTTTTGTTGGGCTATAACTATATTAAGTTAGAAAAAGAAGATATATCCAAAACAAACTTCATAATTCCTTGGGGCACTTTTACATACAACAAAATTCCTTTTGGTTTGATCAATGTGGGAGTGACCTTCCAAAAAGAAATGGACCTGGGCTTCAAGGACCTCAAGCACTACATCATAATCTACCTAGATGACCTCATATTCTTCTCAAAGAATCAAGGATGCCACATAGAACATCTTGAATAAGTGCTCATTAGATGTTGGTAGCATGAAATATATCTAAATCCCAATAAGTGCATCTTTGGGGATACTGAAGGGAAACTCCTTGGACACATTGTGAACAAGGATAAAAGAAATCCAAGAATTGTCTTTGCCAATAAGGAAAAAGGGATTATATTCCTTCTTTGGAAAATTCAACTTTCTTCTTGAGCTTTTTCCAAGACTTAATTGAGTGGATCAGGCATATCATTTCCATGATGAATCCCTAAGAAAGCTTAAAATAGAACAAGGAAAAATGGAATTTGAGGAAATGAAAGAAGCAATAACAAAGGATTTTACCTTGGTACACCCAAATTTTGATAAATACTTAATATTATATTGTTATGATTTATAACACACAATATTGACCATCTTGGTCTAGAAGAATGAATAAGGAATAGAAGCCCTCATTTCTTTCATGATCTATCCTTTGAAGAACCATGACTTGAATTACAATCAACTAGAGAAGCATGCATATGTAGTAGTCAAAGCTGTAAATAACTTTAGGTTCTACATTCTCAACTCCCACAATTTGGTGATTTTCCTGGACTCTTTTATCAAGTCAACCCTCACCCAAAATGATCCAGGGACTAAGAGGGGTAGTTGAGTGGAAAGAATTCAAGAATATAATTTAGAATAGGTAAGGACCTTCCTTGGGGAATTTTCATAAACACAAGTGAGTGGTGTGTAAGCATTTCTTACTTTCTCACTTACAGTGAATTCCCCCTCACCTTGAACATAAAAAAACAACCCTTAATCTTAACTCAACTAAGTATGTCCTTTGGAATCATGTTTTATATAATAGGGGAATTAATGGAAGCTTCCGAGGTGTATAGACAAAGAGAAAAAGAGAAGTTCTTAAAAGGATACCATGATCGGGAATATGGAGGGAATTTTTACGTAATGGCGATTACTCAAAAATCCTCCGTATTAGGTATTATTGGCCTACCTTATTTAGATATTCCCAAGAATGGGTCTCCAAGTGTGAAGCATGTCAACAATTTTTGGGAGACCATGACTTGATGCACTTCCTCTCAAGCATGTAGTTAATGAATAACCCTTTTAACAATGGGTCTTGGATTTCATTAGAGTTATAAACCCACATTCAAGTGTAGGATATACCCATGTGCTTACGGAAAATGAATATTTCATAAAATGGGTAGAGGTAATCCAAACCAAGAAGGTCAATTCGAAATAGTGTGCAATTTCATCAAAGAGAACATTATTGTTTGTTTCAAGATCCCCCATAAGATTGTGGTTGGTAATACCTCATACATTTCCTACATAATTGATTGAAGTTTTCCATAGCTATGGAATCTATCTTTCACATATATCATATTACTACCCAAAAAGGAATGGTCGGGATGAATCAAGCAAAAAAACATTGTGACCATAGTCTACAAATTGGTTGATGAAAATCAAAGGAATTAGCACAAGAAGCTCTATGATGCATTGTGGGTAGATAGAATAACTCCTAAGAAAGAAATCTTCATGTCACCATTCCAATTTCTCTATGGGATCAAGGTCGAGATTTCAGTAAATGTTGAGGTGCCAACACTCCAATTGCTTAAGACAGAGTGAAGATGGTCATTACACAATTCCATTGACAAAAGAATTTTGTTTCTTGAGAAGCTCAAAGAAGATAGGTTCAAGGTGGTGGACCATATAAAATAACATTAGTTAAAGGTGAAGAAGTTGTTTAAAAAGAAAGAAAAACCTAGAGATTTAAAATTTGGATACGTTGTCTTTCTTTGGGACAAATGAAGAGAATCTAAAAGAAGCCATGAGAATTTCAACTCTTCGTGGCTCAGTCCATTATAGAATTGAGAAACTTGTGGAGAGAATTATTTCTATCTATCATATATAAATGGTACATAGTTGGTGCCACATCCCACAAATTTGATCCTATGTTATTACAAAATAAATTTTACCATTAAACAATTTGATAATAATGGGAAAGTCATCTTTCTTGTGTTGTTTCAGTATATCACTATGCATGTGTACACATAGTTAGAAGGGTATGCATACTTGTGCATAAATTTATGTGTAACATTGCAACAGATTCGATTGTCACATCCTCACAAATTGACTAATGTAGTAATTCATTTTATGTACTTATTATTGTGAATGTTAGTTCTATGCTTCACTTATTGTCGATGATATCATAGTAACAATAAACCATATTCATGTCTATCTTTGTTGGATGATCACGTTGTATGTTGTACATTCATTGGATTCATTATGGTATACTTGCTTTAATGAAAAATGCATTATGAAAACACTTGAGTGACATTATTAGCCTTATTTTGTTTAATCGGTTGTTGATTGTAACACATTAAAAAGGTATTTTATTATAAATCGATGATAAAAATTCTATCTTGCACATTGTGTGAATCGTAATTGTATAAGGAGATTCCAATGTTTCATACTTAATAACTCGACTATGCCAACTTAACGAGAGGTGTTATAGCATTCAAGTGGATATTTATGAACATGCAAATTTGAGATATGGGATATGAGCATTGGGAGTGGAATTGTAATAATAAAACTCCCACACGTGCTGACTTTAAAACAACACTCATGCAAATCTTGACGGAAATCAAGGTTGTATGAAGTATAATGGGAACTTCAAGTGGATTTATATGGAGATGAAAGACGCGCATGCGGGAAATATAGAGCTCTCAACAGCTTTTATACAAGGCTTTATGGATTCCCAAGTCAGTAATAAAGATAATGATGATTTGGAGTGGGCTATTAAAAGGACTGTAGTTCACACATGCAGATTTTCACAGGTTCATAACAGCAGTCACTCAGGTATTCGTGGGAAAAGCAACAACTATTCTAATCATCACTCTCACCACATGGATAATAATAGTGAAAGGCAGATTGATAATTACACTCTTAAGGATTCTAAAATTTTTACAAGCAGTTAAGCATGGTGATAATGGGAGGAGCCCCTTGCCATATTGAGCCCAGTGCAGATCCGGAATGGAAAAATAATGAGGAACTTTGGAATCTTCTCAGATAGGGAGGCATCACCAACTTTATTGAGAAGATTCAGGGCCACGACCAAAGTATTTTGGTTCATTTTGTGAAGGATTGGAAGGATCACACTGTGGATTATGGAGGAGAAGATTTCAATCAAGGAGGAGTTAATTGTTGAAGAAACTGGCCTTGGCATGGAAGGGTAGCGCTTTTTTAATAAAAGGGTTGACAGAGATGTTGAGGAGAGGAAATTTGTTGAGGGTAATGAGAAGCTGGTCTTTGTCATGGTGGGCTGCAGGTTAGTTTGATCCCTTCACCTTTTGACGAGGTAACCCGCATGATGGTGCGTTTCATTTATTTGGAGGGGAGGTTCGTCACTGTGCCCTCTAAGCATCTTGTGTTCCTTAATCACTTCCATAGGTGTCGCACGGTGTGTTCCCCCACTATCTGCTTAACTCTTTTGAGCGCTCCATTTTGGAGTTTCAAAGCATGCACGTGCAGTTCCATTGCACCAGGGTCTCATTTTCTTGTTACATAAGTTGTGTCTTCTTAGGTCTCCCGGTATCCCTTCCTCCCCTAGCCCCTGTTCCTCCTCTTCCCAAAGCCATATCAGCCGCTAGCCCCATCTCTCCACCTTCTACCGGCCTTCTCGGCTCCATCTTCCATCCCCCTACCTCTGCTCCCACCCCCTTTGCTTCCACTTCAACCAGACCTATTACCAGGTCTTCTAGAAGATTGAACCTTGATACCCCTGTTGTGGGGAAGGTCCCTTAGGAGATTGAAATTTC